>JAKSZT010053881.1:1047366-1063524 GCA_026826555.1 Tolypeutes matacus
CCTTCCTTCCTTCCTTCCTTCCTTCCTTCCTTCCTTCCTTCCTTCCTCCCTCCCTCCCTCCCTCCCTCCCTCCCTCCTTCTCTTCCTTCTTTCTCTCTCTCTTTCTTTTTCTTTCTTTCTTTCCTCCCTCCCTCCCTCCCTCTCTCTCTTGTACAGGGGATTGAACCCAGGACCTCATACGTGGGAAACAGGTGTTCAACCACTGAGCTACACCCATTCCCCCATGTTGTTTTTTAAAAGTATCATGGCCTGCGCAATACCCCAGGACTACTGATTCAGTCTCAGGGGGTGGGGCCCAAGAATCCTTATTTTAAGAAAGCTCTACAGATAGACACCATTGTATTAACACTTCTGAAGCATACTTTTGAAAGTATGAGGCAGAATTCCCGAGAGGAAGAGCAGGCTTGGTTCCAGTAATAGGGTGGGAGTTTTCCTAAGCTGTTCAGTGTTGAGAAAGAGCTGATTACAGATTTTATAGCCTGGATAGTGCTTCACCTACCCTCAAAAGTGCACTCAATATAATGAAGGTCCAGCATCGGCTCCCCAAGACCAGACCCAGGCAGGAGGGAATAGACTCTAAACTGCTGCCCTCAGAGCAACCTACAAGGATGTGGCCGCGTTCCTCTCCTAGGGGAAGTGCCACCTTCTGCACCTACAGGGAGGTGGTGTTAGGGTGGCACAGGAACTTTGCCTTTTGGGACTTACAGCTTCCACACCTAGCATGATCTCTGGCTGGACCACAGCGAGGAGCTTAGATGGCAGAGCTGTGAAGTAATTAGCTCAGGATTACCCAACCAGAACCCAACCACACTCCAACCACACCCCAACTGGTGTGTAAACCTGAAAGTGTCCTCTATCTACTACATGAAATAAACAAGTTTGCTTTAGGAAAGAATGAGGCCAAAAGAGCAAGGGTGCTGAGAAATGGAAAGAGAGGGGATCCCCATGACACTTTTGGGGCCCTGGATCCATTCCATCCTGAGTCCAGCCTCATCTCTCTTCATCTGTGCTTGTGAACCAGTAAATTCTCTCTTTTTTTCTTAAGATTTATTTTATTTATTTCTTGCTCCCCCCCACCCCTGCCATTGTTTGCACTCGCTGTCTTCTCTCTGTGTCTGCTTGTTGAGTGCTCATTTTCCTTTTAGGAGGCACCAAGAACCAAACCCGGGACCTCCCATGTTGGGGGGAGGCACCCAATAGCTTAAGCCACATCCACTCCCTAAATTCTCTTTTTTGCTTGAAGGTAATTTGAGATGAGTTTCTGTGACTTGCAGCCAGGAGTGTTCAGACTAATAAAAGCATACTGTAAGTAAGAAGGTCAGACAAACAAATATACTGACATAGAAAATGATCACAATGTTTATTAAATGAAAAGAAGTCAAATTGCAAAATGGTGTCTTTAGTAGCATTCTATTGGTGTATACAAAATGTGTTTTATGGGCATGGGGTTTTTATTGTATTTTATTGTATTGTGTTGTATTTTTAGTAAATACCTAGAAAATAACTGGAAGAATACCACACTGTTAGCAGGAGATAGGATTGGAAAATTCTTACAGTTCTGTGCTTCTTACTGGCAACGAACACATATTATCTTTATAATAAAAATACTAAATATAAAAAAGGAAAGGGAAGAAAGTTAGCCACTGAATGTGCCAGATTCCTGCCTGTTCCTACCTCCCTGATTTTCTTGTCAAAAAGAGAAGAGAGTTAGAGGCAGAAAACAGAATAGGTTCCATTGTTAAGCCAACCAACAGCATATGATCGAGATAGTGAGTGAGAAGTAGACAGATTTAGTTACACACAACATCCCAGGAAATTTAAGGCCCAGAGTTTAACCAGACAGTGAAAATACAAACTACCGTCACTGTTTAAATCTCACAGGGGGAGCAGGATCCTACTCAGGGCTCTCTCTGTAGAGGTGCCAAATGGAGATTTGGGATCAACTAGTTAGAACAGAGAGAAAGGCTGTGTGGGTTCTCAGAACTTGTAGCATTACCACAAGGGGTACAGAGACGGTCCCGTTAAACAGTGACTTAATGGGAAGACACTACAGGCGAGAGGTTAAGAGGAAAACCTGGAGAGGGAGCAGGTCACCACAAGGTAAGAAGGCTAACCAGAGCCAAAACCTTACTCCCCCAGCTAAAGGGGAATAGGCCTTAATGGTCTCTGTTACCTTCTTGAAAGGACTGAGAGTAATGGAAGCCCCATGACCTTGTATATCATTAGGGAGGCAACATTATATATATATACACACACACACACACACACATATATATACATATATATGTATATATCTGCTTGGATTCACATGACACCAATTTCCAGGAATTTATAAAAGTAAGTTTAAATCTCTTGGTATAATAACTCACAAATTTCATACATTTTACAAAAACTGGCATGTATCAAACAATCAAAGATAGTTGCTTCTTTTAGAACAAATGTACCAGAGAGAACTTGAGGTGAAAGGGTCTGAGTCAGAGGCAGTATCAGGTTCTATTTTCAGAAAACAGCGGCCTCAGACACAAATCAAAAGTCAGGCAGTGTGCGTGCACTGAGACCAAGTCGCCACATCAATCTCTCTGGTCACAGCTGTACTTAGAGATAGCAAGTTGTTATCTGTCCATCTGAGGAACTAACAGAAACATTACATGACAACATAGTTCTTTTGCAAAGAAAACTTGCACCAACAGGCCCCTGCCTCTGGGTTATGAGCCTCTTTCCATCCTCCCTGTTGGTCTGCAGCCTCTAGTGCAGAGGTTCTTAACAAGGGGTCCGTGAGCTTGAATTTAAATGAAAAACAAAACAAAACAAAAAAACCACCACATTATTCTTGTGGGGACGTGTTGGTGCGGGTGTGATATATTTATTAAATAATGCAAGGTATAGTGTGGACTTAGTAAGGGATCCGTGGTTTTCATATGACTGGCAAAGGGGTCTATGGTACAAAAAAGGGTTAAGAACCCCTGCTCTAGTGCCAAACTCTTCCCCACTCCAGAAGTCTTGCTTGCCAGAACAGTCGCTTCTGGATAAGCTCAGCTGTTTTGGAACTCTTCCATCTAACCAGTAAAGCGTGAGGCATTAGGCTAGGTGCTGGGGTGACTCACATGAGATGTCACACACATTACAGAACCACAAATGAGCAAGATGCTGCCCTTTTAACTGGTTTTTCTCAACCTTAAAATGCAGGTGATGATGAATACTTTTCATAATTGTATTGGAAATTAGAAATAATGTCTGTAAAGTGCCTAGCACTGCTCAATAAATAACATTAATACTATTATTACAAATTACTAAGGGAAGAAACACTCAAATACATTGAAGTGTAGTCAGTTAGTGCCATGATATAAGAAATTATTTGGGTGTCATGGGAGAGCAAAAGGTGGGCTCCTAAATCAGTATTGGGGGAAGGTGTAAAGCAAAGTTCCAGAATTTTGAAGGATACCCATCTCCAGGTAGAGAAAACAGCATGTACAAAGGCATGGAGGTGCAAAACTCCATTATACACTTTTGAAGAAAGGTCTGTGTGGCTGGAAGTAAGGAAGGGTTTAGGGGAAAGGAAGGTTTTAGGGAAAGGGATGGTCAGGGCCAGAGCACAAAAAGCCTTGTGTGCTAAGCTAAGAGGGTTGAACTTGATTCTCAAGGCTCAGGGGAGACATGGAAGTTTTATTTATTTATTTATTTATTTATTTATTTATTTATTTGTTTATTTTTATTTTTTGACATGGAAGTTTTTAAGCTGAGGAGAGGTATAATTGGTTTTATGGAAGAGATAAATGGGCTAATAGCCAAACTAGTAGCACCTGCTTAAGGTGTTCATTGGCAATGTGAATTTCAGTGCTCCATCGGAGACCAACTTAAGCGCAATTATTTTGGAAGAACTTGGAAATCTGCATTTTAAACCACTGCCTCAGTGTAAATCTTATGTGTGGTAAAGGTGGAGAACAATTGAGAAGCAGGATAGAATGAAGGATAAGAGCACAGGCTCTGGACTCAGACAGTCGGGGTCCAAATCAACTCTCTGCCCCTCCCTAGCTGGCTGATCTGGGCAAGGCATTTAATCACTGTGGGCCCTGCTTTACCCATCTGCAAAATGGAGAGGCCTCAGGACTTTTAACACCAATCTCATATTTTCTAGCTTTTGTGTCTCAAATGTGCTGCATTCTGTGTAAGGTCTTCCAATCTATACCTTTATCTATTACTATTCCTTAATTCTCTCTTTCATGGTCTTTGCTGGTGTTATTCTTCCACCGATTTTTTTTTTTTTTTTTTTTAGGAGGTATCAGGGATTGAACCCAGGACCACGTAGATGGGAAGCAGATGCTCAGTCATTCGAGCTACATCTGCTCCCCAAATGCGTTGGTCTTTTCATTTGTTTGCTTGTTTGTTTATAGGTGGTACCAGGGATCGAACCCGGGATCTAGTACGTGGGAAGCAGGCGCTCAACCACTTGAGCTATATCTGCTCCCCTCCACTGATTTTTTATTTATTTATTTATTTATTTAAGATTTTATTTATTTATTCGTTTATCCCCACCCTGCTGCCCGTGCTCGCTGGGTCAGCCTACCACGCCGTGCGGGCGGGCCTGCCCTCACCAGGAGGCCCCGGGAACCGAACCCGGGGCCTCCCACATGGCAAACGGGAGCCCCACTGATTGAGCCACAGCCGCTTCCCTCCACTGATTTTTTAATTCCAATCATTTTGTTTTTCATTTCTAGTATTTCTTTTTTGCTTCTTTTTAAATATTATGAACATTTTTATAGTCTCTTTCCTTGTGTTTTTATTTCCTTTATAATTTACTTTAATGATTAAGCATATTCATATTACTTCAAAATTTACCCATGCATTTAAAAGAGGATTTATATATTTATCCCTTTTTTTTTTTTTTTTTTTTTTAAAGATTTTATTTATTTATTCATTTATTCCCCCCTTGCTGCTTGTGCTCGCTGGGTCAGCTAACCATGCCGTGTGGGCGGGCTTGCCTTCACCAGGAGGCCCCAGGAACCGAACCTGGGGCCTCCCATATGGTAAACGGGAGCCCTACTGATTGAGCCACAGCCGCTTCCCTATTTATCCCTTGATAAATGCTTCCAAGTAGAAGTCCTCTATCTTTTTTACTTATGTTTCTAGTATTTCAAATTGCTTCTACATTATTATTGGCTGCAGGAACTTCCTCCTAGATCCTTCTTTACCCCCAGATATCTGATTAAGCGTCCAGCTCTCACAATGGAACCCCCCATTAAAGTATGCAAGCCAATAGTACCCTGTGGCTGCTGTAAAGTCTGTCTTTCTCTTGTTACTGAGCCTGTCTCCAATTGGTCATCCTTCTGCTGCAAGATTCATGGTTTTAGTGCAGGAGGCCAGTGCTTATTTCTAACTCTTAGAGACCTACCCCCCCTTTCTACATCTCTAGACTGCTGCTGTATTTTGGAGAATGTCCAAAACTTTGACCTTTGGATAAGAGGATGAGACTAACCAAACTTTTGCTTCTTTATACCATCTGCCCAGGAATAAAAATCTCTGGATGAGAAGAAAGAAAAGGAGGAAGGAAGACAAACTTTGGAAAATCTATATATGTGCTCATTTCCATCATGGAGAACCTGAAGGTAAGTATTCTGTATTCCAACACTGTATTTTTAAAGATAGAGGTAGTTTCAATAGATAATTGGTTCTCCTATCTCCTCATTGATATAAATCCTGGCATAAAATCAACTATCCTAAAATTAGCCTTCATTTTCTAACTGATTTATAGCTAATAATCATAATCATGTGTCAGTCCAATTTTTGCAGTACATGATAGGTATCAACCGTTTTGTAAATCTTCTAGACTAAATCATCTCAGCAATGTTCATTCATTTCATATGGTAACACAGAACCCATGCTGTTTAAAAAAAATCTTGGATTTGTTTTAAAGTATACACTTGGCCTTTCCTCATACATAGGTGTGACAGCTTGCAGACCAAGTGTGAATCTCAGGTGTCGCAAGGTTTACAGAGAGATATCAACCTTACCAATATTTTCAGGTTTTTAATCTAAGGCATATGGATCCATTCTCAACATTAACCATAAAATCTACTTTAATCCCTAGTCCCTTACCAAACTTTCTATCCCCCAAATACATCAAATTTTGGTAAAGAGAACTAACATTTATAAATATTGTCAAAAGAAATGCAAAGTACTTATGCTCCAGAGAGATTTTATCTCCCAGATAGATTGGATCACACTGTCTTAAAACCACATGAATTTTTTACTCTGTTTGATGCCAGATTTTCAGGTTTCATTAAGCAGTGCTGTAAGAAATAGCTGAATGAGTGCCACTCTTGCTTGTACTAATCAAATTCATTAAGAACCCTACCCCATTTGATAATTTGTCCCCCAGAGTTAAGTGCTACAAAAATTCCTTCCCTGAATACCTAATAGATTTTCTTTTAGAGTCAATGAGAATGATATATCTAATTGTGTTTTTCTTCTTGTTTTGGTTAAGAGGAAGCTTAAAAATTTAGCCATAAGTTAATTTGAATAACTTTTTAAGATGCTACAACTATATCTCTGCGGTTTTACTTCTGTTCTGGTGTTGATATTTTATTTTTGTTCTGATGTTAGCTTTTAAGATTGCTTCTTGTGTTACTACACGTCACTCCAAGTCTTGCGGGGGGGGGGTAAGTAGAAAAATAAGTAAATGAATCTCTCTGTCCCTCATTCACAGCAGACTTTCCTTCTGTCCCAGTTCTCCCATCACTGAATGACTCACCAAAGATTATGAACCATCAACATTCAGCACTTTAGTTTTTTTAAAGGGGATAACTCAAATGCAGATAAACAGAGAAGTGGTGGCAAGAGAATCATAATTCTTGAGCGAATCAACTAGCTATCACTGACTTCCCTGACTTCCTTCAAAAAAAATTTTTTTTAAGCTAGAAAAAAATAATGTAAGAATCCATGCAAAAATATTCTGAGAAAAGAAGAAAAAAAAATGAAGACATAAATGCTCTAAAATGCCCTGGGAAATTAAAAAGATAATGGACTCAAATGATTAAAGAAAAGATACAATAATGGTGAAAATAAAAGAAATCTGGAAAAGCAGAGGAAATAAATGAGGAAAAGAAATTAGATCACTGAAAATTACGTTAAAAGCACCAAGAAGTAGAACTTAAACTGAATGTAATTAGACATGGAGGGCAAGTAATTGAAAAAAGAATCACACAGATTTTAGTGGAAAATGACAGAGAATGAAGGTGATCAGAGAGATGACAAAAGACTTGGACAAGAGACAATGGAGAACTGACATATGACATATGAACGACTGTTGCTTTTGAAGATGTGAATAAGTGAACGGAACTGAGAAATTGACATAATAGAAGCATTTCCTGAAATAAAGACTTAAAATTGCATTTCGAAAGGGCTTACCACAGTCCAAGATAATTTAGAACTTCGAAGTTTAAAAGAAAAAGAATCCTACAGTCTTCTAGGCAGGGAGAAAAGATCATCTTCAAAAACAACAACAACAACAAATCAGACATATTTCAAGCAATGCTAGATGCTAGAAGAAAATGGAACAATTGTGAATGAATATTTAATGGAAAAAAGGAATTCTATACTTGGTTTAAAGGCATTTCATGTACTACAGTAACAGAAAAAAATTCTAAAATATTAAACAATGTAAGATGCATTTCTGAAAAATCTATCTGGAAAAAAAAATCAAGACAATGAATAGATAACAATAATAAATTCATGAATGAGAAATTCAAGGTGCAAAATGTTTGACCATGAGCTTTGAATCTATTTATGCATATAGTTATATTTAAATAAGTAGAATTTTAAGTCATAAATATTAGATATAATTGTTGTAATTCTTTCAAAAAATTATATAATATAAAGAATAAAATTTTGATAATAGACCAGAACAAGAATCACATTTGCTCTCCAAACTAATTGAGCAGTGGGGAGAGGAGAAGAAAGTCTAAATACATTGATTTCATCATCTTTCTTCATTTCATTTCTAAACATAATTGAGAAATAAAAGTTAAGCATATTGGGAAGCAGTTGTGTTTCAAGCAGTTGAGCATCTGCCTCCCACATGGGAGGTTCCAGGTTCGGTTCCCAGTACCTCCTGAAAAAACAAACAACAAGTAAAACAAGTAAAAAAACCAACTTAGGGAAACCAATGTGGCTCCATGTTTGAGCGCAGGCTTCCCATATATGAGGTCCCGGGTTCAATCCCCGGCCCCCGGTAGCTCAAAAAAATAAATAAATAAATAAAAAAGTTAAGTATATTATTTAAAACAGACTTTACAACTTCCAAATTAACAAAGAATGGTAGGTCACTTTCTAAAAGGGCTCCCACAGGTCCCCATTTCCTGGTCTTCATGCTCTTATTTGTGGACTGGACCTAATGACTTGCTACTAACAAACAGAATATGGCAAAAGTGATGGGGTTTTGCTTCTGAGATTAGGCAGTAAAATGCTGTGAGTTCTGTCTTGCTCCAACTCTCGCTCTGACTCTATTCACATTTCCTCTGAGGAAGCCAGGTGCCATGTTGTGAGCTGCCTTAGAGAGAGGCCCATGTGGCAAGAAACTGAGGCCCTCGGTTCAGCAGCCCGCAAGTTGAACTAAATCCTGCCATCATGTAAGTGAGCTTGAAAGCAGATCCTCTCCAATTGAGTCTTCAGCTCAGACCATGTCCCCAGCCAGCACCCTGCCTGCAGCCCTGTGAGAGACCCTGAAGAAGAGGGCTCAGCTAAGCCACACCAGGATTCCTGACCCACAGAAACTGTGAGGTAATAAACGTGTGTGGTTTTCAACTGCTAAGCTTTAGAGTAGTTTGCTATACAGCAATGGGAAACTAATACACAGAAGACGATAAAAACAAAAACAAAACAAAAACAAGGAAAACACAGATCATAAAGCAAAAGATAGAAAATAAAAAATATGGATGCAAAATAAAACAGGTGATAGAGATTAAACATATCTAATTAAAACAATTGCAAGTGGTATAAAATAAACTTAAAAATGCATTATTTATGTAATCTAAGTAGCTTTTAAAAATAAATAAAAACATATTTTTTAAAAAACCACATTAAATGGGGCAAGAGTCAGTTAATAATGCCAAAGAACACAATTCACAGTGAAGTCATTATTATTGTGATTCTCCAGTTATCAAATAATATAGCATCATTATAATACATAAAGCCCAACTTCAAGAAATAAAAGGACAAATTAAGAGAAATGTTAAGAGACTAATAAATTTCTTTCAGTTCTTGAAAAATTGAGAAAAATATGAATGGATATAGAAAATGTAAAGAACATGATCAAAATATTGATGTAACAGTATCTGCTCTATAATAGATACTCAATAAATGTTTATTATATGAACCTTATAAGCAAAGAAAAGATGGTTATATTTTAGGTACTCATATAATATTTACAAAAAAAATTACATGCACAGGAAAAAATAGACAATATACACAAAACATTTAACAGATTATTCTAGGAATGGGTTTATTGAGAATTTTCACTTTCTATGAATACTATTTAATTGTTTTAATTTTTACCATATATTTATTTATTTTCATAATAAATAGACAAGATTTTTATATTTATTAAACATAAAACAAGATTTTATGTTCCACCCCTTGTCTTCTTAGAATTTTTCTGAATTTTTACCCGTTCTTTTTCTTGCCTTTTTTACCAGAAAACTGTCCCACTTTCCTTCCAAGGATGAATAGTTTGTAGTACTATCTTCTCTAGAATGTTATTCCATCAATTGCCCCCTCTATTCTGAAATTTCCTATTTCTGCCTCCATTGGCTTCTGCACCTCACCCAACAAGTATAGTTATCTTCCGTCCCCCAATCCTAGAGCACTCCTTCACATTAAGCTCCCAGCTTCCTCCTGCCCCTTTGCCAAAATTCTCTAACGTAGACTGAATCCTCCATTTCCAGGATTTACAAATTCAGTTCAGTCTATGTGCTAGACATACACTTCACTAAATCAACATTTTTTATTGGCCCTGTGCTCAAAGTAATTTACCAGCTTGTCCTCAAATCCTCAACTCAGTAAAAAATATGAACTTCATCAAAAAGATCGAGGGCAGAGGAGGTGGGGATTCTGGCTGGAGACTAGTCTGAGTCATGAATATGCATTACCCCTCCGACTGAGACCTCCTCTCCCTAGGCCTTCAGCCTTCCATCCTCATGGATGAAGAGACCACCTGATTCTCACGACTCTTTGCTTTCATCCACAGAGTCAGAGACTCATTTCTACGCACCCCCCACCCCCCATGTATACAGCCTCCCCACCATTTTATTTCTTCCCTCCTCTGGGACTAATTTCAGGATACTCTTTACACTTGTTTATATCAGTCACCACAAAAAGTCCCACAGTCCCAGAGTCCTAGCACTCCTACCTCTCATTCTCACAAGGCTCTGCATATCCCTTAATCTGTCCCTATCTCCCACCCCCCACCCCCAACCCCTAAAACCCTTCCACTGTGCCCTGTTAAATCTAGACTCCTCTCCTATAGCCAATCCACGAGGTCCAAATCAGACCACTTTTCACTGCTCCCACTCTTGTACAAGCCACTATTATCTCTCACCTGGATTACTGCAAGAGTTTCCCGCCAGTCTCCCTGCTTACACCATTGCGCACTATGGCCTAGTTGAATAGAGCAGCTAGAATAATCCTTTAAAAATAAGTGAGGGAAGTGGCTGTGGCTCAAGCAAATGAGCTCCCATTTACTATATGGAGGACCAAGATTCAATCCCTGGGAACTCCTGGTAAAAAAAAAAAAAAAAGTCAGACCACTTCCAGGAAGATGGAGGATTAGAGAGGTGAAGAGATCACTTCTCTCCCAGAAAAAGTAGCTAGAGGACAGGTGGAGACTGTCTGGAGGACTGCTCCGGGGCTCAGGACACCAGGGGAAGGCGAGACACCACCCAGAGGAGAGAGGGGTGAAAGAAACAAGTGTCAGCTGGCTGCAAAAATCTCGTGAGTAAAAGCTGCAGCAATAGCTGCTGGCACCCATCCCTCCACCCCCCCACCCCCGAGCAAACAGCAGGGGGTCCTCTGGTCCCTGGCAGGTGGCTGCAGACTGAAGGGGTTGCAGGGGTCCTCTTCCCCAAGAGAGGGTAGAGGGAGGGACATAGCCTACAGCAAATTCAGATTGTGGCCAGTGAACTTGGTCGGCTGTGTTGGAGGGATCACACGCTTCCAGGCTGGGGGTCGGGGGGCTGCCCCATTGCTTGCCCTGAGAGCAGGCAGGGAGCTAAAGATAATTTGCCTTCTCAAACACCTTCCCTACTACCCTAGGCTGGTTGCTAAAGACACAGAAGGAGGGAGGGTGTGGCTGTTCAAGAGAGGAGAGCAGCTGAATATTATTCAGCTCTAAGAAAAAATGAAGTCATGAAGCATTTGACAACATGGATGAACTTGGAGGACATTATATTGAGTGAAGCCAGGCACAAAAGGACAAATATTGTATGATTTTGTTATTATGAACTACAGATAATAAGCTAACTCATGGAGTTAATAGCTAGAATATGACACCAGAGAATAGAATGTATTAGAGAATGGAAAGCTGAGGTTTAATCTATGTTGAATTGGTTGTTGTGAATGTTCGGAAATGAATAGAAATGGTGAAAGCACATCGTAGGATTTGTAATTAGTAGCACTAAAATATGGGTATGATAGTGGTTTGTTTTTTGTAGTTTTTTCTTTTTTTTGAAGTAATGAAAATGCTCTAATATTGACTGATGAAAGCACAACTCTGTGATTATACCAAATGCCATTGACTGTATACTTAGGATAAATTGTATGGTTTATGAACAAAAAAAACCACAATAGGGTGGGTTGAGGGGAAATACACCAAATGTAAGATATGGTCCATAGTTAGTAGTAATACTTTGACGATGCTCTTTCATAATTACAAATATTACACAACAATGCAAGGCATTTGTGGTGGGGTGATATGTGGGAGCTCTGTATGATGTTACACATGCTTGTTTTGTAAGTTCACAACTTTTACTAAACACTTATTGTTTATGTATGTTCATGTATGAATGATGTACTTCAATAAATTTTTTTAATGGAAAAAAAAAAAAAGCACATCAGACCATGTCACTGTGCTCAAAACCGTCCAGCACCTACCTGCTTCACTGAGAGTGATAGCCAAAGCCCTTGCAATGCCCTCGACATCCCACATCATCTTCCCCCAGCCCAGAGGTTATCCTCCAGTCCTCCTGCTGCTCACCCCCTCACTCAGTCCAATCCAGCCACACTGGCATCATTGCTGCTTCTTGAAAACTCCAGGTACAAACTTGCCTTGCGGCCTATGCCTGGTGACTCCCTCTTCCCAGGATGCTCTTCTCTCAGAAATCCACAAGACCATTCTGTTACCAACTTCATCTTTCTCTTGAATGTCACCTTAGCAATGAAGTTTATCCTGATCGCTGTATTTAAATTTTCAACCAACACCCTCTCCCATACTCCCACTCCCCTTTATCCTGCTTTAGCTTCCTTAGCACTTACCACTTTCTAATATCTATAGAATTTACTTACTTTCCATTTATTTTGTTTATTGTCTGCCTCCACCCATACACATTAGAATGTAAGCTCCATAAAGGCAGAAACCTTTTTGTTTTATTTATCTCAAATACCTAGAATAGTGTCTAGCATTCAGGAGATATTTGTTGACTGAATGAGTAAATGGTTCTCAGCCTTGTCAAACCTAATGCCCCCTATTTAGAATAAATATACGGTAATATCCTCTTTACCACCTTGAAGTGAAAGGCATAAGCTACCTACACATGCAATTTTTTAAAAAAATTAAAGCAATGCCTTACAGGAAAAATTAAAGAAAGTAATTTGTGATTCAATGTGGAACTGAATTTTACCTCTAAACTAAAAGACACAAGGAATTAGCCAGATGCTTGCAAACATCTGTAGAATCACAGCATAAGTAACGGCCACAAAATGGACCATATTGGTGACTCAGATTCCATGAACGGAACTGCAGCTGATGAAGTGCCCAAGTACTGAACAAGATAAACTACTAATCTTTCCCCAATTTACTCAATAGCTGCAATCCAAAAAAATTCAATATATCTTAAAACTTTGCAAAAACCACTTTGTGCTTACATGTAAAACCTTTATGTTTACATGTAAAACAGGTAATAGGCTTGGATAATTATAAACAGGTTTTTCACCTACATGAGTGAGCAGTGGGATCATCAAAAGTCACACAGGATAAGGGACAATTCTTTGCTGTGCATTGTAAGACGTCTATATTCTAGTAGCGCAGCTCCCCAATCATTGAGACAAGTAAAATCACCCTGTCAAATTTCCAAAAGAAAACCCTGGAGACAGTTCTTTCTTAGTTGAGACCCACCCTCTCTGGGGTTACCAATGCCTCAATCTTCAAATCTAGCAGCCTCTTTACTGTTGTTACTGGCCAACTATCTATAGCATTGGATACTGCTGACCAACTCCTCCTCCTATTTCTTTCCTCTCTTGGCTTCCATGTCACTGCTTTCCCTCTCCCGCTTCACCAATTCCTGCCTGGTATCACTGTCTGACTCCTCATCTCCACCTGCCTACCTTTGCTCCCTTTTCCTCTCTACATGCTCTTCAAGTACTTCTCCTAAGTTCCATTTCTCAAAGTTCCACTTCTGCACTTGATATCCAAATCCACATTTCTAACTGCCACTTGGTCATTCACACACAGAAAGCCCAAGTTTTACATGTCCAAAATCAAGCTAATCATCTTCCTCTAAAACTGTTTTTCCACCAGTTGTACCTATTTATGTGAATGGCAACATCATCTACTTAGACTAGCAATGACATCCATCTCTGATCCCCTTTTCTCACACCCCACATCCGATTGATTGCACTGCTCAGTCCATTTTCCCTCTGAATATGTCTCATATCTGCTTCCTTTCCATCATGGTAGTTCAAGCTGTCATTACCTTGTAGCTTAGAGTAGGGTCATAGCCATCTAACTGGAACTTCTACTTCAATTTCTATTTTGATACTTCCACAAAAGGAGTTTCTGCAGATAATAATAACAATAATAGCCAACATTAATTTGGTGTTTATTATATGCCAGGCACTTGAAATACCAAGTGCTTTCCATCCATTTTAATCCATACAAACCATATCATAAAGTAGGAACTATTATTATTTATTTTTTTTTTTTTATTTTTATTTTTTTTTTATTTTTTTTATTTTTTTTTACCAGGAGGTCCCGGGTAATGAACCCGGGTCCCTCCATATGGGAGACGGACACCCAACCATTTGAGCCACATCCGTCCCCCGGAACTATTATTATTTAAATGAGGAAACTGATGTTTGGGGAGGTTAAGTAAATTATCTAAGGTCACAGAACTTGCTCGGAAGTGACAATACCAGAATTCCACATCTATCTGACCTCTAAAATCCCTATTATTATTATTTTTTTAACCGGGCGCTACCGGACATCTTGAGCCACATCTGTTTCCCTCCCTATTTTGTTTTGACACAACTTTTTCATATTGTCTCTAGTGTAATCACAGTCTTATATTCAGTCTCTACATCTATCCCACCTGCCTTTCCCTTCCCACTCCATTCGTCCAATCCACAGGTCCACCTTTTCATTTTGTTTATCTCCTTATTCAGTAAGGATTTACTCATCAGCCATTTCAAGAAAATCATTCACAGCAGGCTGCTCTTCTTCCACTGTGGCTACCACATTTGTCCCCAACCCTCATTCTCCTCATTCTCACTTCCAGCTCCTCGCTTTGGGCTGGAGAAGGAAATGAATAGTGCAGAGTAGCTCGAACTTCATCAGGTGGCCGTACAAAAAAACCTCCTTGCATCTTTACAGTGTTGGTGTATGGTTCTAATATGATCAGCCAATAAAGTAAAAAGTGAAAACTGTGCAGTTATTAACAGTCTCCCTCCTCCCCCCACCGCGACACACACACTCCCTGCATGCCTGAGTCGTTCTGTGAGCCACAGGATAGGTGTTCCAAGCAGAGGATGACCTGTGTGTGTTCCGGGTAAAAAGAGAGAAAGGCCCTAAATAATATGATCTTGGCCCGGGGATATCTCTAAACTTGGTAATTATTGCCAAATTCCGGCTTAAAACTTCAGCAGGGTTGCCATGAGCAAGTAAGATAGGAAGAAAAGGGCATTAGCCTGAAAACCCCCAATATAAAAATGTCTCTTGTAGTGTTTCCCCTCCCCACCAACTCCTTGGGGGTTTTAAGTTCTTACAAACGTCCTCCCTGACATTCACAAGGTCTCTGCCACTGTCTCATCTGCAACGCCGCCTGGTCCCTCCCCGACTCTTCCCGGTCTCCCTTCTGCCTTGTGGCCCCCACGCCTCGGACCCTTCCCTGCCCGTGGAGGACTACAACTCCCGGCGTGCCGCGCGCCCGGGGCTGGCCACGCTCGGGCGCTGCGCTTGGCGGCCGCCGAGCTCTGCGCGGGGCAAAGCCTCCCGGCGCCGGCCATGCGGGGAGGTAAGTGATCCGCTTGTGCTGCGAGGGCGCTGGTAACGCGCCTGTCCTCTCCCCTCTCCAGGATAAAACGAAATGAAGAAAAACATAATAAACACCGCCCTGCCCTCCCCGCCTCTTTGCCGTGTGAGCAGTGCTCCTGCAGCGTGTTGCACTCACGAGCGTAGACTCTGTCACCCTGGAGTGGAATTGGGGGCAGAAGCCGGAGCTCTCCGGGGGCTGCGACGCCGAGCTTGCAGGATGGGACCGGTTGGTGGCCCGGTTTGGCCCGGTTCACTGCAAGCGCCACACCTCCCACGCCCCCTTTCCCGAAAACGAGCGTCCCCGGGGAACCCCCCATCCTCAAAGACGAACTGGTTCTTCGTGAAAGTTTTTGCCAGAAACTTTCCCCTCTGTCGCCGGTAACACAGGCGAGTCGTTTGGCGCTCGGCCGGAGCTGCTGCTCCAACAGGCTTCCAAGCGTCCCCTCTCCTGTCCTCTATCCTACCCCCACCGTCCCCTCTCCAGGCCGCTCCTCAGTTTCCCTGTGACGCCCTTCGGGAGGCGGAGAACTTGGTCCTGCTCTTTGGGCGACTTTCTCGAGATTTCACCTGCGGCCACCGGACCCAGGTCTGCGCACCGGAGAGAGGCGGGACGCGAGGCAGGGGTGGATGGTTCCTTTGGGGCG
>JAKSZT010053881.1:1063924-1310484 GCA_026826555.1 Tolypeutes matacus
GTTGGAGGGAGTGAGGAGGAAATGGGTGAATATTACTGTGTGTGTATATATATCCACAAATGTCAGTTTATTACCAAGGTTAGAAACTAGCTAAGTGAAACTTCTTGTCATAATCCAGAGTGCTTTTGGCTCATTTTTAAAATAAAATGGGATTGATTTCCTACAATACCGTCTGAAACTCCTACACTTGTCTTACAGGCATACTTGATCACAGCAGGAAAGAGGAGATGGGATGTCTTTTTCCTATAGGTAGTAAGGAATTCTTGGAGAAACTCCACAGAATCCTTCCTCCTTTGAGGGGGTTTCTAAGGCAGAGCTGGGTGTACCTTTCTTTTTTTCCTCTCTCCCTTCAAGAATGGTAAACTGAAAATGGAGACTTGGTTGTGAGCAGTGGCATGACAGTGCTGTCAGGTTAGCCTCCTCCCCCTCTGCCACCACCAGGACCCAGTCCAGCCTCCTCCCATTTGGATTTAGTTGGAGAACAGTTCAGGAATTTCAGATCAAGTCCAAAGACATTATGGAATCTGTTGGTAAAAGAACTCTTAATCTTCATAAGAGTCCCTTATTTTGGTGAGCAGTGGTGAAGGATCCACCTGTCTAAACCATGCTCAAAATGTTCACTTAGAAGTCGTTCTTAAATCATTATTGTTTGCTTTTTCAAGGGGGCATTGGCAAAGATGGGTAGAGAGAGCATATGGAATCTTTCTCAGTGATGATCTTGCCAGAAGTTAGAAGTTTCTAGTGTGCTGAAATAAGTAAGGAAAAAAATTTGACTTTAAAATTTAGGTTACAAATTTAGATGACAGTTGCTGATCTCCTGGTGCTCTTAAAAGTTACTCAAGGAAAATGAGGCAGGTAGTTTTCTCCTAACATCTGCATGGTATTACAACAGCAGATAACTTTTTCCAGGATCCTTCTTGGGAACTTATATTTTCTATCCTGTCTTGAGTGGTTTTGTTGTCATCTTGACCTAAAAGTATCCAAATTTTGATTGGTGTTTGTTTCAATCAAGAGGCAGCCATTTATATTTTTTTGTGTATGTACAGAGCATTTATGGGATGGGAATGTTCCCCAGCCAAGCAAGAGACTTGTGGGAGTGACAAGGGTTACTTTAATCAAAAGATCATACCCAGCCTCTTTATCCCACCTACAAATTTCCTTAATGGGGATTTGGTTGGTGGTGGGAGATACTGTGAATTTGGAGGTTGGCATAGTGTCCTCTTATTTATATGTAACTAATATAGTACTAGGTACTCATTGGTACTCAATAAAGTTTGGTTGAATTGTTTGTATTATGCTTTTTGTATAACTGGGATAAACAGTTAAAATTCAATCTCCCAGAACTAATTGTTGTTTTTTAGAATAAAGTTTTGTTTGTTTCAGTTTGAATCTTCTGCTGCCTTCATTTGTTAAGATGAATGCCAAAATAAAAGAATGTGGGTGTTCTCATAAGATCTGGTCGTCTGTTTTGCACCCACTCTGAAATTTGTTACTTCCTGCATAATGAAGTAAAAGGATTTTCAGCTGGGCAGTGCCTTCTTTATTCTCACAAATAGATTACTTAAAAGCCAGTCCTGGAACTTCGTCCACAAATTTCTAGGAAGAAAGAGTAACAGCAGTCTGGCTTCTGCATATTCCCTGGTCATAACCCCATAAGCACTGGGTTGTCTCTTATTTATCCCACAGAAGGGAAAAAAGAAGTTGTTTGAAACATTACATCCATGCTCAGAACAACAGCAAAAACATATCATGCAGCAACAATGAAGGAGAGGGAAAAAATAAAGGGCTATTGATAACAGCTTGCTTTTCTTTGTACAAGACAGGTGCAGAGAGAATTCGGCCGTTTTTGGACTGTAATTCACTTGCTTCCACAAATTGTGCTGAAGATAGTTAGCAAAAGTGAACAGGCACACTGTAGCTTTAAAAAGTCAGCCATGAACCAGAAGGCAGTTGGTGCAGCTTGTGTGTGATTCCTAACGTCATGTTGGCTGAGAGCCAGCCTGGTTTTATTTCACTGTGTCAAATTGTACCTCCTTATTGAATTCCTTTGCCAGCCTACTTTGTGAAAGAAAACATTGGGGTTTCTTTGGCTGTTCTTGATAAGCCTATAAAAATGATATGTTTTAGTTGCTTATAGGTAGGTAGGTTTTCTTTTTACTCTTCCACCAAAGATAATAATAATAATAATAAGACAATGTAGTGTGATGTTGCAGAGTATCATTGTGAGTGTGTTGTTGTTTTTTCCTGAGATGCTTAGAAAATGGTGAATGTGTAACAGTTTCCAACTGAAGTGAAATAATTGTTTTGGCATGGAGCAGCAGCACTATCTTCCTGTCTACTCTGTAACGGTGTGTGAATGTATGTTAATATGTATATGTATATTAAATGTTGAATTTCTCTCAGTACTCTAAATGGCTTAGCAACTGGAAGTTTGTGTGTGTGTTTCAGGAGTGAAGATTATCCCACACTTACAGTATTGTTAATCATCTACTTCTCTAACTGTGATAAAATCTTGTGAATATACTAAATGATGCACTTGTCATGTCAGAGTAACCCCGAGAGAAAGAGTGCCGAAGTATAAAGTGATTCAAGAAGAAACGTATTTAATTTATAGCTTCAGCTATAGAAGAGCAAGCACGTTTCAGGGCTAGCTGGTTTTTTTCTTTTTCTTCTTCAAACATTTCTGTTGAGAGCTTTTTCTCCTTGCTAATTGCATATTAATTGTGGAGGGTTTTTATTTCTTCACAGTCTTTATCTTACTAAACAAAAAGACAGTGATAGAAGCTACTATATCTTGAATGTTTTGGTGATTTTTACATAAATCTAATGAGTTGCCCTCTCTTACACACACATACAGCACCACCACCACCACTACCTTCCTGTGTTAGGGGCTATTTGACATTTTTGGGGGCTTCCAGCTTTTTTTTTTTACCACAACATGGCCATCTCACAGACGGTCTTTTGAGGCTTTTGTTGACAATATGTGAGGTAGGGGGGATACTTGCTGATAAAAGCTTTTTAAGTGCCCTTCTGCATTGCAATGAAAAAAATATAGGAACAGTGGGAATGGATTAAAAAAACAAATGCAATAAGAAAACAAATCACAGCCTGTGGTGGGAGGGGGCAGGGAAAAAGGGATTGCTTTTCTCTACTTTCACTCATTTATGAGTTGCAGTGTCTTAACCAAGAGCTTGGCATCCATAGGAAGCCGTGCCAGTTCACACAGTACTTGTTTTGAACAAGGATTCAATTTCTTTTTCAAATGCTTATTGTCAAGGCAGGGAGTGCCAGTACAGATGAAAGCACCCCAATCCGTCTCGGTCTCCTCAGTTCTTTAGGTTTAATCACATCTCTCTAATCGCTGAGGGAACAGGAGATTTAAACAAACATACGTGAACTGGTGTGAAGCTGTAAAAGGGACCATTATGTTTCCGATACAGAATATATATTCTCTCACTTTCTAAGAATTAAACACACGCTTTTCTCCCTTATTGATTAGTTGCTGAAGTAAAGGAACCCTGCCGCCTTCCCATGCTATCTGTTGACATGGAAAACAAGAAAAATGGCTCTGTCGGTGTAAAAAAGTAAGTGAAACTGGTTTCTGAGTTCTGCCTCTACAAACAACAGAGGGGCTTGGTTTCTATTTTTATGCTTCTTGCTTATATACTACAATACATTATTTGGGGATTGTCTTGGTTGGTCTACACTTGCCACCAACCTTCCTCCTCCCCTCAACCCCAGTTGCCTTTTTCTGTATTCTATTTCTAAAACAGATTACTCAGACACTAAAATATGCATAAAGGGTTTATGTATAAGGCTTTGGAACAAGGACTGTTGAGGATTTCACCTTGCATTCAGCATATTCAAACACACACACAGAGCAAACATAGACTCTGCCTTGTAAGTCCATAGGGCTACAAGGGTAGGGGCAGAAAATAGTTGCAGTTTTTGTGAAACAAAATCACTTCTATGTCAAAATCGAGAACTATGGTGATTTGGGGGTGGGGGTGGGGACACCTTACAGTGAGTACAATGAGAGCACTAAGTTTAACTTCTTTGTCCTAACTTTATGAACTGTGGTTGAATGTGAAACATTTCAGTACCTAACAAAGTGTTCTATTTTAATGTCTGTTCTCACGAAATGATTGTATTTTGTGTATAAGAGAGTTATATGCTTGATTCTTTTAAATAGGGAAATTCTGTTACATTGTGTAGCATAATATACTGAAACAGAACAAAAACTAACTCAGAAGATAACATTTCTTTCCTGGTCATTGGCTTAAAATTGCCCTTACCTTGAGTTTTGGAGGAAAGTAATTAAATGTAATCCATAGATGCTGCGATACCTAAATGAGAAGACAGTGTACTATATGTTAATGAATAAAAGGTAGATTTTTACTTTGCAGCAAAGTTACATTAAACTAAACTAAAAAATTCTGCCTTTTAAAATCCTCAGAGAGATCAGTGCCATGCTGCCATGCTTTTATTCACCCTTTGTCTGAAGTTTGGCTGGGGTAGGTAGTTGGAGGAGGAATCAAAAAAAGACTTTCTAATGTATCTGTTAGATCAGTGCTGTCTAATAGTACTTTGAGCAATGATGGAAATGCACTGTAGCTGTCCCGTCCAGTAAGGTGGTCACTAGTCTCATGCAGCGATGGAGAACAGAAAATGTGACTAGTGCAACTGCTGAATTGAGCTTTTAATTTTGGCATTTTTAAACAATTTTAAAAGTTGATGGCTTTATTGAAATATAACTGACAAACAGTAAACCACATGTGTTTAAAATGTAAAATGTGATATTTTGACATTTCTATATACCTATGAAACCATCACCACAATTAAGATAATAAAAATGTCTGTCACTCCCAAAGTATCCTCATACCTCTTCGTAATGTGTCCTTCCCGTCCTTTCCTGCCCCCACATCCCCAGGCAGGGCAGATATACTGTTCCTACTTTTTTTCTAGAATTTTACGTAAATGGAACCATACAGAATGTACTTTTTTTTTTTTTTTTTTTGGTCTGGTTTCTTTCACTCAGCGCAATTAATTTGAGATTCATCCATGTTTTTACATTGAAGTTCATTCCTTTTTATTACTGAGTAACTCATCGTTTGGATATACAACAATTTGTTGTTTATCTATCCACATGTTGGTACATGTTTAGTTGTTTCCAGTTTTTAGGTATTACAAATGAAGCTGCTTTGAACATTCGTCTGCAGGTCTTTGTGTAGGACACAGGCTTTCATTTCTCTTGGGTAAATACCTCTGTCAGTAGGTTTAACTTTTTAAAAACTGCCAAACTGTTTTCCAAACCCATTGTACCATATTCCGTTCCCTCCAGCAGCGTGTCAGTGTTCCAGTTGTTCTGCCTCTTCATGAACACTTGGTGTGAGCGGTGTTTTTCATATTAGACGCTATATATTATGTGTGGTTTTCATTTCCCTAATGACTAATGATGTTGAGTATCTTTTCATTTACTATTTGCCATCCATATTACTTCTCTGATGTAGTATCTGTTACAATCTTTTGTCCACCTCTTTTTGGACTGGTTTATTTTGTACTGTTGAGTTTAGAGTGTTTTTATATGTTCTGGATAGAAGTCCTTTATCAGATATATGATTTACAAATATTTTCTCTGAGCATGTGGCTTGTCTTTTCATTCTCTTGACGTATCTTTCAGAGTACATAAGATTTTAAGTTCGATGAAGCACAATTTTTCACTGGTGTTCTTTTATGGATGTTTCTGTTGTCCTATCTAAGAAATATTTACCCAACCCAATGTCACAAAGATTTTTCTTGTAAGCTTTATTCTAGAAGTTTTATGGTTTTAGGCTTCAGATTTAGGATGTGATTTTTGAGTTAATTTTTGTGTACGGAGCAAGGTAAGATTTGAAGTGTTTTTTTGTTATTGTTGTAGTCATGTTTTGTTTTTGTTTTTGTCTATGAATATCTACTTGTTCTAGACCATTTATGGAGAAGACTATCCTTTCTCCACTGAATTGCTTCTGTAACTTTATTGAAAAAACAATTGATCATATATGTTGGGTCTATTTCTGGGCTCTGTATTCCGCTTTGTTAATCTTTTTGTATATATTTATGCTAATGTCACACGGTTTTGTTAAGATTAGCTTTTTATAATAAATAAGGCTTGAAATCATGTAGTGTTCCCTGTCCAAGTTTGTTCTTTTTCAAAATTGTTTTGGCTCTTCTAGCTCCTTTGCATTTCTATATGAATTTTAGAACCAACCAATTTCTACCAAAAAAACTGATGGCATTTCAGTTGGGATTGTATTGAATTGTAGACCAATTTGTGGGAGAGGGAATTGACATTTAACAATATTGTACCCTACAACCCATGAACATAGTGTATTTCTCCATTTATTTAGGTCTTCTTTAATTTCTTTTAGCAATGGTTTTTCACTTTCATTGTGTAGGTCTTGCACATATTTTGTCAAATATATCCTACATAATTGATATATATATTTTAAAGATTTATTTCTTTATTTACACCCCCCCCCATTGTTTTGTGCTTGCTGTCTGCTCTTTGTATGTTCTTCTGTGTCTGCTTGTCTTTTCTTTAGGCGGCACTGGGAACTGATCCTGGGACCTTCCGGAGTGGAGAGAGGCACTCAATCTCTTGCACCACCTCAGCTCCCTGGTCTGCTGTGTCTCTTGTTGTCTCTCTTCCGTGTCTCTTTTTGTTGCATCATCTTACTGCGCCAGCTCTCCCTGCAGGCCAGCACTATGCGTGAGCCAGCTCTCTGCTCGGGCCAACTTGCTGTGTGGGCCAACTTGCCTTTCACCAGCAGTCCCTGGGAATTGAACCCTGGACCTCCTATATGGTAGATGGGAGCCCACTCACTTGAGCCACATCTTTTTCCCCCTACATATTTCATATTTTGATGCTATTGTAAATGGCATTGCTTTTAAAATTTTAATTGCCAGTTAAAAATTGCTAGTATATAGAAATAAAATTGATTTCACATGTTGATCTTATATCCTACAACCTTGCTAAACTCGCTTAGTATTTCTAGTAGCTTTTTTATAGAGTCTATCAGATTTTTAACATGGAGTTTTGTCTTGTGAATGATGACAATTTTATTTCTTCCTTCCCAATCTGGATGCCTTCTATTTATTTTTCCTCTTTTATTACACTAAATAGAACTTCCAGTACAAAGTTGAAAAGAAATAATGAGAGCAGACATCCTTGTCATGTTCCGGATCTTAGGGGAAAATTTTAGTCTTTTTCTTATCTTTGTCTGCTTTTAAGGTTTTCTCTTTATCATTGTTTTTTTAAGCAATTTGATTATGAGACGGTGTGGTTTTCTTCGTGTTTCTGGTGCTTGGGGATATGTTTTGATTCTTGGATCTGTGGGCTTAATTTGCATCAAATCTGGAAAATTTTCAGCCACTATTTTTCAAATATTTTTCTCCCGTCTTCCTCTCCTATGGAGAATCCCATTATATGCATATTTGATTGTGCAATATTGCCCCACAATTCATGAATGCCCTGTTCCTTATTTTTCACCCCAGTTCTTTTTCAGTTTTGTTTTGTATAGTTTCTGTTGCTACCTTGACAATTGTAAACAAACATCATGCAGACTTCCCCTCCCTCCTTCTGCCCGTCATTCACTTATACCTGCCAAAGTCTCCTGGCCCTGACCCATAAAATTCTTAGATCTCTAGCTGTGGTCCTTGTCCATGTCTGTATCATTCTTTTAAAAGATAAAACTGAGGCAATTTTAAAATATTGTTAAAGTTTATTTGAGCAACAATTTGCAAATAGGGGAAGGCCAAACTGAAAGTGCTAAGGAGCTCTGCAGAAGGAGCGGAAAGGGGGAGCTTATATAGAGGACAGGCAGAAGCAAGTGAGGATACTTTTCTGCTTGGATATCTAAGCTGCATTGCCATTTTGGGGCTGTTTTCAGTGGAAGGTCCCTCCCTAAGGTGTCTCTTTCTGATTGGCTGGCATTTAAGCTCCGCCTCTTAGTAGCACAGGCTTTAAGGGAAAGGCTGCCTCTCCCGGGTTTTGATCAAGTTAGGTGGGTTTCAACCTGCCCTTCCTAATCCACCCACCCCCCAGTGCTGCAGCAACATGGGAATCCCAGTGGGTTCCGTGTAATATTTTGGGTAATCTAAGCACCTCTTAAAATATATGTATATATATATAAATAACATTTTTGTAAGCAAATACACATATATGCATATATATTTATATATCATTTTGCAAATGTTTGTATGTATTGTGAGAATTTTGATTTTTACCCACAATAAAAATAAATAAATAAATTAAAAAAAAAAAAAGTTACATGGGTTTGTCATCAGAGATTGGTCAAGGCTAGTCACCCCACTTGAATGGTCTCATTTCAATTTTAACATTCTCTGTGTTATCTGTCAATATGATTTTGGCAAAATTACTAAGGCCTAGATTCTACTTGAACTGCAAGAGTAAGTGAATTTCAGAGTTACTTTTATGTTCAGGGTCTTCAAAAAAAGCCACAAGAAAAGTACAAACACACCATAGAAAAATATCAAAAGATATGAACAAACATTTTATAAAGAAGAAGCAACATATGGGCAATTAACATATGAAGGGATGTTCAGTATTATCAGTGATCAGGAAAATGCAAATCAAGATCACAGTGGTATACTTGGGATAATTTTTAAATCCTACAATACTATCAGTGGGGAATATATGGACTTATAGGATAAAAATAGCACTGGTGGGAGTGTACATAAGTACACTGACTGCAAAAAGAGTTTGAGGTTGTTTTCTAGAGTTGAACAATAAAATATTCTATAACTCAGCAATTAAGTTCCCAGAAATATATCAGTGCTGCCCAATAGAGTAAAACCAGAGCCACATGTGTAATTTTATGTTTTCTGGTAGTCATATTTTAAAAGGTAAAAAGAAAAAGATGAAGTTAATTTTTAATAAAATATTTTATTTAATTCAATATATCTAAGATGTTATTTCAACATGTAATCAATATAATATATTACTGAGATATTTATATTTCTTTTTTATACTAAATTTTCTAAATCCACTGTGTATTTCACACTTGCAGTATATCTCAATTAAAAGGCAAAATTTTTAATTGGAAATATTAATCTATATTTTGATTTCATAGAATGTACACTTCAAAAGTAAAATAATATACCCAAATAATTCCAAACATACTTAAAAATCTTCCAGTAACTGAACTGAGTATCAAAAAATTATTTTCTCTTAATATTTGCACTCACATTGACAAAAGTGGTTCATCTTTTTTTAATAGATTGACTTTGAAGCAAAAGTATATCAGTTTCAAAATTACATCTGTCCAAGTTAAATAAGTTTACTTACTCCCTTATCAACTCAGTAGCATTAATTTTGAATTCAGAGGGCTATTGCAAAAATTGATAAGCAAGTATAAGTTTATCGATGTCAAAGCATTCTTCACATTTTTCTGCAGTTGTTCATGTAGCAAAATATGTAAAATTGATATTATTGTATTGTACTCTAAAAAGTTTCAATTTCAACATAAACTTTTGTACCTGTTCAATTAGGTTACAAATCAGCTTTTCCTTTTCTTGGAACTTGAAAGTTAGCTCATTCATATACCTTATGATAGCAATAAGAAAGCATAAATTACTCAACCATTTTTATCTCTAATTACTGAATATTTGACAAGCATTCATTTTGTTTCAAGAACATTTTGAATTAGACTTAAAAGTACAGAAAATCCTTGTAAAACTCTTCCATTATTTAACCAAAGAACACAGATCATTAAATTCATTGTCTTCTATTACTTTTAGTAGTTCCATCATCTGGCACTGATGTATAGCATTTGCAAATATATACTGAATGATTTTAACAGTGTCTGTGCCACTTTTCATAGTGCCTGCTTCAGAAAACTGAAGACAGAGGTCATGCAGTGGAAAGAAGCAATGAGGGAAACATCAGTTGCTTGTTTTAAAATTACAATAAATCCAGATATTTTTCTTTTTTTTTCACCAAACATGGCTGAAGTACCATCCATCCTGATAGGATCTAATATTTTCATATCTAGCTGAAAATATTCTTGGAGATAATAAAAGATTTAAATGTATCTAAGCCATGAGTTTTGTTTTTTAGGCCATGAATCGACAACATTTCTTCATAAATTTGGAAATGTTTTGAGATAAAATATACCCTAAGCATTAATCTTATATTACATGATTTGTCTAAAACTCTTTTGAATCAACTGATCTTTGATATTGTTTTTTTTTAAAGATTTTTTTAAAATTTATTTATTCATTTATCCCCCCCTTGCTGCTTGTGCTCGCTGGGTCAGCTAACCACGCCGTGCGGGCGGGCTTGCCTTCACCAGGAGGCCCTGGGAAACGAACCCGGGGCCTCCCATATGGTAAATGGGAGCCCTACTGATTGAGCCACAGTCGCTTCCCCTTTGATATTGTTAAGAAGATCATGTTTTCTTCCAGCAGTTGTTTGGTGGCTTGATTGAAAATATTTCACTTTTTGTAAAGTTTCATTTTAGTCTTTTCCTCATCATGTTCTAACAAAAATTCTATAACTGATGTCCATCTAAAGTTTTCCTTTTTTGTGCTAGAATCCAAGTTGTTTTAGAGCTGAACAAAGTTATAAGATCAGATTCTATTAAAAATCACTTAAAATGTTTTGTTTGGACATTTAATTTTGATTTCAAGTGACTCATTTCATTGATTCCTTTTTGATTGTTAAGAAGCTTATCAAATTCACTATGCATTTGCAGAAAAATGCCTCTTAATGTAATTGTCTATTTTCTTATCTTTAACATTTTTTAACACAACAGCTCTTTCCTTTTGCTGTTTCCAACAATTTGCATTGCTATTGATCATGAAATTTTTCACATACCTTCATCCAGTCTCCTTTTTTCTTTACTGTTCTGATTCTAGTACTAGTTTTGGTGTCTGATTCTGCATCAGTGGTATGCCTTTTAATTTTCAAATTTGCCCATGCTTATATTTTACTTAAAAATTGTTGTAATTAAAATAATAACAAGAATATCAATTCTTACCAATTATGATGTACAAAGGGATCCCCATAACTTGTGTTGTCTGCATTAAATATTCAACAAATACATTACAATGTTACATGAGTGTGTAGGAAAAATACATTTGAACTGGATCAATCTATTGATAGAAACTAGATTGACCATGTGTTTTGTGTAATTCTAGAGAGGACATATGCTCCTGCTGTAAGAGTCAATTCAACAATAGTATCTTATCTAATCTTATATAATATTATATAACTATGATATAAGTTATATATAACTTATATAACTATAATAGTTAAAGTGAGTGTAGTCACATCAATACGATGAAGTTGTTTAAAGAAATATATTTTATACTGCTTCGAGTTTTCTTATTTAAATTTCAACTAAAACTAAATAAAATAAAAAATTCATTCCTTAGTCAAATTTTAAATGCCAAATAGCCACATGTGGCTGCTGGCCACCATACTGAACAACACAGGTATATGATCAAGAGAAACTCTTCCACACATGCCCCAGGAGAGAGTTAAATGATCATGAGATTCACAGGACAACGATTATCTTGGATAGGGGAAATGTGGATATGGAGCTGAACCATGTAGAGAGTAGTGTTTATTACAGTATTAAAAATTAACTAAATAGCTAAGAGGAAGCCCTGATAATACTTTGGAATATATCCTTCTAGACAGTTTCTATAGATATGCTCTACATATCCATGTGTATACAAAGTTTACCCCCAAATACACACATACACACATAAATAAGTTTTTTATAAATGGATCAGAGCCGTCTTTTTTTTTTTTTTACAACAAATATGAATTTATTTACAAAAATTACAATAATTACAGCATAAATTGAGACAATTTCTTCTGTTCCAGCAACAGAAGACAGTAGCCTTCACTGTGAAATGAGGGTATTTGTTATTTTGACATATGTTATATATTCAGTGATTCACTGCTTTTATAAAATGCTTTTCTAAATTCAAGGAGGCCTTTATATACATGGGTTGTTTCTCTTAAATCTTATTTCCAAAACTACTATGTACAAAGCCCAACACAACAGTAATAGAATAGGGTAAGAGAACACTGAACAACTGAATAATCTTTTTTATCAACAGTCAATTTTGATTACTCCCTATGTATTCAGGGGATTAGAACTGAAACTATGACTTTGGGCTCTAAAGAAAAAAGCCCATTGTGACTTTTAATTGATTGCACAATACTGCTTTAACCAATATTTACATTTGGTTATTCTTATGGGTTCGCAGTTTACATTTCCCTGCTATTGTTTAAGGAACAGAATTCTACAATATTCAATTCTATATGATTTTTGTCTTTTATGACTGTTTAATCAGAGTCACTGCTACTGTTTGAGTAGTCTGTTGACATCATCTCTACATCATCGTCATTTTCTTTATTATGCTCACAAGGTTCCAACAAAAAATCATTGTGATTCGATGGTAACATATTCATTGACATATCATTTGACTGCCACGGATCCTGTGGAGCCAGCACATCTGGCAATCTGCATCTAGCATCATATTCTAAGTGTGAAAGTGCTGCAGGTGCATCTCCTGGTAAATGACCGTTCACACTGTTGGTGGAAGGATTGTTTATCTGACCCAATAACCCACTTCTCATCTCTAAATCAGTAGGGTATGGTCTCTGTGGGTTGAGCCTGCTTTTTATGGATTTCAGATGGACAGATTTTGTCATAAACCTTGGTATATGACAGATACTCATCATTGATTCATGTTTGACTTATTATTTTTACTAAATTTAAAAAATCAAGATAGTTTGCACATATGTACGTTACTGTCAAATCACAAGTATTCAAAGTCAATCTCTTTGTCATCTGCTTACTCTTACTCCCTTCTTCATCACTTAGTCTGTTTTCTCCTCTTCCCTTTTATCCTAGAATGGAGGAGGAACTGATGACTCCCACATGGTATAGATGCTTATAATAAATTTGCTTTTCTACCCCCCTACCTCCACACCCCTCACCCCCTCAGTGGAGATGCTGGAGCACTATAGAAGATTCACTGTAACAAAGTTTAGCAAGGACTTTCAAAACAAGCTATTTCGTTTTAATGCCAGGTCTTTTCTTAACATGTGTATCTGACCATATCCCTCTGCCTTTGTGTTCAGTTTGTTGTTGTTTCATTATGAAGCAATGATAATTTTTTATTTTGAAAATAACTTTCCTTTCATAATGAGTAAAGCAATACATTTTTTTCTCTTGGTAATGAATGTTGTATGAATAACTATAATTTAAACTCTTAAACTCACTTTAAAATTACAATATTAACTTTTGAAATAACCCTCTGTGAAGGTTGATCACTGTATAACTATTAATCTAGTAATAAGTTAAAGAAGTTATCAAATCATTCACATTTGCCCATGTGAATTAGAGGATTAGGAGGTGAATTTTGAATATTAAAGTAGGGTTAGACATTATTGTTGGTATTGCTAGAATTTTAAAACTGACTTCACTATGAAGTTATCAGAGAACTTTTCATATAATAATAACAATGGCTACTATTGCTTATCTCATTTTTTAAAACCTGCAGTGCTTACACATACAGCAATCTGCACATCAGTCAGGTCTCTATCTCTAAGAGAAGCACTTACATCTAGGGTTGAATAAATAACTCATATGGTATTGAGTTATTTGCATGGAAGTCTTGCCTTGCTCCTTTGAGGAAGGAGGAATGGGAAATTGAAAGAAGGAATTGGCTTCTGACCACTGGCTTCAGTGTTTGTTCATTTATTCCTAATCCTGTCCTTTTGTGGCATCACGTAAGTAATCAGTAATCCTTAGATATGTGCTCTTTGAAAGCAACAAGAGAATCTTATCCAGCTTGCTAGGGAATTCCTGGTTACTCTCTCTCCATCCTGCCCACACTCTTCTGTTCTGTCCATCTTCCTCTTAGCCTACATTCCCATCCTTCCCCAGTCAGCACAGCCACATTGCCCTGACTGTCCCTGGATGTGGCGATGTGACATTTACCTGGATGCTGTTCTTTCTGGAATGGGTGGTGATTGTGATGAGAAGATGCCTCTATACTAAAAGCAAGGGAAAATAAATAAAACGCTCAAGATATTTTAAATGGATAATACTGATTACCTCTCAACTGATAGTTTGTAAGAAAGAAAGAAAAAAGCAAACGGAAGCCGATACTTTAACCCTGAAAAATGACCTTTCTAATCAGGATCTGATATTGGAACCTTTCTACAGATGTTTCATGGGATAGGTTAGAGAGCTGTATTATGAGTTGAATATGGATAATATCTGTGAGTTAATAGTAGTGCTTGTAACTTGCAGTTTTTTCTTAGAGAAGCTAAAACTTTACCCTTTAATATTTCATGGCTATCTGTTCATTCTGATATATGGCCTTATGATAAATAATTTAACAATTGTTTGATTGTTCACTTAAATTAAATAACTTGGGTTAAGAAGTGAATCTCTTTACGTTTTGATTTATACCATTTTACCCACCGCAAATAAGTGCCTTGAAGTGTACATTTCAAATGATTAAAATGCATAAAACTATAGTGAGCTAAGCATAATAAGACATCGTATTCTAAGTGTGAAAACAAGAGAAGTTTAAGTCAATGCCAGCAGAATTCAGAGACTCGCGTTATATATATATCTTTTATACATTAGCAACCCTGAAGGGTTGCTGTTTTCTACATAGTTTCTGTCTTGCTACTGAGATTCCTATAAGAGGAAACTGAGTTTGTCCCAATAATAAAGTCACACCTAAGTCCTTGGAAATAGTGACCAGTGTGCTGTGATTCAGAGCAGGAAGGGAAGGCTCTTCAGGAGGTCTCTGGGCCTTTGTCTTTAGTAGTAATGATTAGGAATTTGAAATGTCCGTAAGTTTCTATTTGGCATGGGTCTTGGGTATGAATTGTATCTTAAAGTGAATTAAAAAAAAAAAAAAAAAACAGAAATTCATCGAACTCCCTGGAAAGGAGTGCCCTTATTTCCGCTAGTCCAGAGGATTTTATCTGTACTAGATGTTAAGAACAGCTAGGAAAAGAGGCAATTTGTAGTACACTCTGTTTTCAGAAAGATGGGGTGGGATTTGGGGGAGACATTCCAGGCAGAGGGATGCCAAAATCTAGTGCCCTGACAAAATACCGTGCAATTCAGAGGAAAGCCGTAGGCCCGAGGAAAGATATTTAGTACAGAGGAAAGAAATGATGCAGGGAAATGGCCCCGTCTGTCCCGGGTGCCTGCATCTGGTGTAGCTGCTGCTTTCAGGGCTCCAAAGCCTCATCCACACCCCAAGCACAGCCTCACTCATGTTACTGTGATGATTTTATCTTCTTCACTCTCCTTCCTCCATCTGTCTATTGTCTGTTCCTTAACTGCCTTTTGGAATAAGGCAGGGAACAAACATAGCCCACCTCATCCTGGAGTTGATTTGAGATTATATTCTTTACTAGACTGAGTTCCCAATGCTCACAGTAGGCGAATTAAAAGTAATTAATTACCGATTGGAATATAATATTGATTGGAGATATTAGGAAGGGGACATTTAACTAGTTTCTTTAAAATTAGGGAGATTTCTAACTAGGTGGAAAGTTGAACAGAGGGGAGTTTGAGTGAGTTAAGCAAAGCCATGGAGATGGAAAAGTCCAGGACATTGTCCAGCGGGGTTTCAGTACAGACTTGGAATGGGGAATAAGCCTGGAAAGTTATGTTTGAGTCAAGTCCCTAAAGGCCAAGCTAAAGAATTTGTACTATGTAGAAGTCTTGATGAATTATTTGCTTTCTCATTGCTTTCATCATTTGGGTATGCTGCGCCTAAATGCACTCAACTCTTATTTATCAGAATATTTAAAAATGAAAAATGTCATGTCAAGAACCTTTGAATCATCCTTTCTCTTTTTGAGCCTTCCCTTTTGCCAGATTGCTGCTTGTTAGTACAAAGGGAGAGGGAGAGGGAAAAAGGAATGGAGACAGAACGAAAGCTCATTTAGTTGCTTTTTCCCTACATTTGTCATAAGCAAAGACATCAATATTAATTTATTAGAATTAGAATTAAATTGCTTTTAGCCAAAGGTTGTTTTAAGACAGAGTAGGTTAATCTAATATTGGAAATAAGTTATAGAAATAAAGACAGTACAACATTAGAGTGCATTTCGGAATACAAAAGTAGCATTCAGAATTAGCTTTATAAAAGGAGTAATGTGGCAAATAGTTCACCATATTATGTTAACCATTGTCTAATATAACTTTTGCCCTGAACTTGAAAGCAAGAAACACAATTAATGAATATAATGGTATTTTGAAATCATTTATGAATTTTATTTATTGAGTATCCCTTTGGTCTGATCAGTCCCTCAGAATCTATAATATCATAAGTACCATAATATGCACACATGGTAGAGTTTCATCTGTTTTCCATCTGCCTTCACTGATGTATAAAGGGAAACCAGAGACTTTTGCTGCCATCATTTAAAATCATAATGTGCCAATATGAAAGCATTCATAATAAAGTCTTGTTTCATCTGCATGTATCTGCCAAATTTGTTATTTATTGCATTTCTGTCCCCATGCATGTGTCACCCTAGTTCTCTTTAAAAGTAAGGTGGTTGTTTAATTAAGGGAAAATAATTTCCTAGTGTGAATTAGTTATGCATGATATAATTTTTGTCAATCCATGATGTGCCTAACCATATGCACAAGGACTAAAAGGTGACTGGGGTAAATGGAAACATTGATTTGATTAAGTGATGGGATTGTAGACACATTCTGTCCTTGATTTCTGTTGATAATTTTTTATAATAAGGAAAAATGAAATATATTTTTAAAGATTCTGTGCCTAGAAAAAGATTTATAAACTTATCATTTTCATATATTATATTCTGAGAAACACTTTGCTATGATAATTGCAAGAAGTAAATGTCAAGTGACGATGGCACATATGTATCTGTCATCTCATTTGATCAGTGCAAAATTACCTGCCACAAAAGAACCACCATTGGGGAGAAGTTTTAAACAGTGCAGTTTAAATTCCTTCTGGAATTCAAAATGCACATGTTATTAAAAAAAAGAAAAGATTTGGAGGGACATCCATTTATAAGGGAATGTAGGTAAGTGTCTCCGTTTGGATACAAGTATCCATTCTTCTTTATTGTTTTATTTTTATTTTGCAATGTATATACATCTAAAATTTCTTCTTTTAACCACATTCAGATACATAATTCAGTAGGGTTGATTACATTCACAGTGTTGTGCTATTTTCACCATCATTTATTACCAAAACTTTTCCATCACCACAAACAGAAATTCTGTACAAATTAAGCATTAACTTCCCATCCCCAACCCTTTCCCTGGCTCCTGGAAACCTGTTTTCTAGTTTCTGACTCGATGAATTTGTTTAATCTAATTTCATATCCGTGAGAGCATAGAATATTTGTCCTTTTGTGTTTGCTTTATTTCACTCAACATGATATCTTCAAGATTCATCCAACTTGATTCATGTATCAGAACTTTCTTCTTTTTCACAGCCACGTAATATTCCATTGTGTGTGAGTATGACATTTTGCTTATCTATTCATCAATTCAAGGACACTTGGGTTGCTTCCATATTTCAGCAATAGTGAATAAGGCCATTTGAACATTGGTGTGCAAATATCTGTTTGAGTTCCTGGTTTCAGTTCTTTTGGGTATATATACTTAGAAGTGGGATTGCTGGCTCATATGGTATTCTATACTTAACTTTCTGAGGAACCACAAAATTGTTTTCCACAGCAGCTGCACTATTTTACATTCCTACAAAAAGGGATGAGTGTCCCTACTTTTCCCCATCCTCTCCAACACTTTTTAGTTTGGGTTTTATAAATAGAAGCCATTCTAGTGGGTGTGAAATGGAATTTGATTTTGATTTGCATTTTCCTAATGGCTAATGATGTTAAGCATCTTTTCATGTGCTTTTTTTTTTTCTTTTATGAGAAAATAGTCAATTTTATTGAATTATTTCCACTCTAAAGGTGTCTTCAAATAAACGTATCTTAGAGCAAAAATAAAACAGAATCAATTAGGCAGAAGCAGATGTGAGTTGAGGTTATATGAGCTCATTTCTTGGGGATTTCTTCACTTAATGTAAATTCAGTAATGATGATTAATACAAGTTCATTTTTCATAGCCAGAGGATAAAGCATCAATAGGAACTGTGAAAGCATATAACATCCTAGGAACCACTAAAGGTAGATGAGCTTTAGGGATCCTGGAACATCTGTACATTGTGGCCAGTTTTAAATTATTCTTTTCTATTAGTTTTTTTGGAATTAATAACTTCCCTTGCATTTTGTTTACGTTCATTTCCAAAACTTTACAACCAACCCAAGTAGAAATTCTGTACAAATTAAGCATTAAATCTCCACTTCCTAGAGCCAAAGCAGCCCCTGGTAACCTATATTTAGATTCTGCTCTATGAGTTTGCTTATTAAAATTGTTTCAAATCAGAATGGTTACACAAAATTGGTCCTTTGGTGTCTGGCATATTTCAATCAAAATGATGTCTTCAAAGTTCATTCATGTTGTCACATGTATCAGGACTTCATTCCCTTTTACTGCTTAATAATATTTCATTGCATGTATATACCACATTTTATTTATCCAATCACTGGTTGATGGACAGTTGGGTTACCGCCCATTCTTGTGGCAATTGTGAATAGTGCCATTATGAACATCAGTGTGCAAGTATCTGTTTGAGTCCCTGATGTCAATTCTTTTGGGTATATACTGTGCAGTAGGATTGCCAGGTCATATGGTAATTCTATACTTAGCTTTCTGAGAAACAAACTGTCTTCCACAGGTGTAGTGACTTTTTACATTCCCACCAGCAAGGGATGAGTGATCAGGTTTCTCTGCATCCTCTCCAATTGTAATATTCCGTTGTTAATAGCAACCATTCTGATAGGTGTGAAATGGTATTTCATTGTGGTTTTTATTTGCATTTCCCTGATGGCAAATGTTTTAGTTTGCTAAAGGCCTCCAAGACAATATACTAGACATGGGTTGGCTTTTACAATGGGGACTTATTAACTTATAAACTTACAATTATGAAACCATGAAAATATCCAAATCAAAGCATCATCAGGAGACACTTTCTCCCCGAGATGCAGTTGTAGATGATCAGGCACATGGAGGCATCTGCTTGTCTCTCCCCTTCCCTATGAACAGTGTTGCTTTCAGCTTCTGGCTTCAGTGGCCTGCTCTCAGCTTCAGGCTCTTGGGGGTCTTCTCTCTCAGGTTCTAGGAGTTTTTCTCTGTTTCTGCAAGCTCTTCCCTTTTGTTTATAAAGAACACCAACAAGAGGTACCAGATCCACCCTGGGCTACACCCTAGTAGAGCAATCCCATCAAATGGCCCTCAGCTGAATCCAGTCCAATCAAAGCATCCCTCCCTCAAAAGTAATGGACCAATTTAAGAACATAATTTTCTGGGGTCCACAAAAGACTCAAACTACCACAGAAAACGATGTTCAGCTTCTTTTCATGTGCTTTTTAGCCATTTGTAGATCATCTTTGGAGAAATATCTATTCAAGCTTTTTTTGCCCATTTTTAATTATTTTTTTGGTCCCTTTCTTTTAGAGTTGTAGTATTTCCTTATATATTCTGGATATTAAACCCCTATTGGATATGTGGTTTCTAAATATTTTCTCCCACTGTGTTGATTGTCTTTTTATTTTCATGATAATGGCCTTTGAGGAATAAAAATTTTAATTTTCGTGAGGTCCCATTTATCTACTTTTTCTTTTGTTGTTTGAGCTTCGGGTGGAAAGTCTAAGAAACTAAACAAATGTTCCTGAAGATGCTTAATTATGTTTTCTTCTTGGTGTTTGATAGTTCTGGCTCTTATACTCAGGTCTTTGATATTTGGTGTTGATATTTTATAAGGTGTGAGGTAGGGGTCCTTTTTCTTTTTTTATTTTTTTGCAAATGGAGATCCAATTTTCACCTAATCATTTGTTAAAGAGACTCTTCTTTCCCAACTGACTGGTTTTTTCCCTTGTCAAAAATCAGTTGGCCATAAATGTGAGGGTTGCTTTCTGAGCTCTTAATTCTACTCTATTGATCTATATGTCTGTCCCTCTGCTATATTTATTACTGTGGCTTTGTAATATGTTTTTTTTAGAGATGCTTAGATTACATAAATGTTACACATTCTAGTGGATGTGAAATGGTATTTGATTTTGATTTGCATTTTCCTAATGGCTAATGATGTTAAACATCTTTTTGTGTGCTTTTTGCCATTTTTAAATCCTCTTTGGAGAATTGTCTGTTCATATCTTTTGCCCATTTTTAAATGGGTTTTTGTCTTCTTATTGTTGAGTTGTAGGATTTCTTTATAAATTCTTGATATGAAATCCTTATCCTTATGTGGTTTCCAAATGTTATTTTCTCATTCTGTAGGTTGTCTGTTTACTTTCATGATAAAGTCCTTTGATGCACAGATGTTTTTAATTTTGATAAGGTCCCGTTTACCTATTTTTCCTATTGTTGTTTGTGCTTTTGGTGTAATGTCTAAGACACCATTGCCTAACACAAGACCCTGAAGATGCTTCTTTACATTTTCTTCTATGAGCTTTATAGTTCTGGTTCTTGTATTTAGGTCTTTGATCAATTTTGAATTCATTTTTGTATAAGGTGTGAGATAGGGGTCCCTCTTCATTCTTTTGCATGTGAATATCCAGTTTTCCCAGCATCATTTGAAGGGACTATTCTTTACCAATTGGATGGACTTGGCACCCTTGTTAAAAATCAGTTGGCCATTCTTTTAGTTTGCTTTGCTGCCAAAAGCAGATACCATAAAATGGGTTGTCTTTTAACAATGGGAATTTATTAGCTTACAAGCTTACAGTTTCAAGGTTAAAAAAAAATGTCCAAATCAAGGCATCGTCAAGCCATGCTTTCTCCCTGAAGACTGGTAACTGGTGATCCTGGACTCCTCTGTCACATAGCAACACATATCGCAGCATCTGCTGATCTTTACCTTCTCTTCTGGGTTTCCTTGCTTTCAGCTTCTTACTTCTATTCATGGCTTTTTTCTCTCTCTCTCTGTGTTCATCTCATTTATAAAGGACTCCAATAAGAGGATTACCCTGGGCTACACTTTAACTGAAGTAACCTAATTAAAAGGCTGTACTTACAGTACATTTATACCCACAGGAATGGATTTGCATTAAGAACATGATTTTCTGGGGTACATACAATTTCAAACCACCACAGCCATATATATGTGGGTCTGTTTAGGAACTCTGTGTGATTCCATTGGTCTATATATCTGGCTTTGTGCCAGTACCATCCTGTTTTGACCACTATAGCTCATAATACATTTTAAAATGGGAAAGTGTGAGTCCTTCAACTTCCTTCTTTTGAAGTGTTTTTTTTTTTTTTTTTTTTGGCTTATTAGGGCCTCTTATACTTCCAAATAAATTTGATGATTGGCTTTGCCATTTCTGCAAAGAAAGCTGTTTGATTGGGATTACTTTGAATCTATAAATCACTTTGGGTAGAATTGACATCTTGACCAATTTAGTCTTCCAATCCATAAACATGGACCGTCTTTCCACTTACTTAAGTCATCTGATTTCTTTGAGTAATGTGTTATAGTTTCCACGTGTAAGGCCTTTATATACTTGATTAAATTTATTCCTAGACCTTTGATTCTTTTATTTGCTATTGTAAATGGAACTTTTTTCTTTATTTCCTCTTTAGATTGTTTATTACTATTGTATAGAAGCCCTGCTGATTTTTGCATGTTGATCTTATACCTCGCCACTCTGCTGAATTTTTTTACTAGCCCTAGTAGCTATGTTATAGATATTTGGGGACTTTCTATATAAGATCATGTCATCTACAAATAAGGAACATTTACGTCTTCCTGTCCAATTTGGACACCTTTTTTTTTTTTTTTAATTTTTCTTACCTAATTGTTTTAGAGAGAATTTCAGTAAAATGCTGAGTAATGGTAGAGACTATGGGCGTCATTGTCTTGTTTATGGTCTTAAAAGAAAAGCTTTCAATCTTTCACTGTTGAGTATGATGTTAGCTGTGGGTTTTTTTTTATATGTTGTTTATAATACTGAAGACGTTTCCTTCTGTTCCTTGTCTTCTAAGAGTCTTTTTAAAATCATTTTGTCAAATGCCTTATGTGTATCATTTGAGATGATTATGTGGTTTTTCCTTTGTTCTGTTAATGTGGTAGATTATGTCAGTTGAACCATCCTTGCATGCCTGGGATAAATCCTACTGGATCATGATATATAATTCTTTTAATGTACTGTTGGATTCAGTTTGCTAGCATTTTGTTGTTGACTTTTGCATCTATATTCATAAGAAATATTGGTCTGTAATTTTCTTGTGGCATTTTTATTTGCCTTTGGTATTAGGGTGGTGTTGGCTTTATAGAATGAGTTAAAGTGTATTCCCTCCTCTTCAGTTTTTTGGAAGAATTTGAGCAGGATTGGTATTCATTCTTTTTGGAATGTTTGGTAAAACTCACCAGTGAAGTCATCTGGTCCTGGGCTTTTCTTTGTTAGGCAATCTTTAATGACTGATTCGATCTCTTCACTTGTAATTGGTCTACTGAAATCTATTTCTTCTACATTCAGTGTAGGTTGTGTGTTTTTAGGAACTTGCCCATTTCATCTTGATCCTTTTTATTTCTGTGGGGTCAGTAGTAATGACCCCCTTTCATTTATGATTTTAATTATTTGTATCCTCTCTTTTTCTCTGACAGTCTAGCTAAAAGTTTTTCAAGTTTATTGATATTTTAAAGAAACAACTTTTGGGTTTTTAAAATCCTATCTATTGTTTTTATTCTTTATTTTATTGATTTCTGCTCTAATATTTGATATTTCCTTCCTTCTGCTCACTTTGGGTTTAGTTTGCTATTATTTTTCTAGTACCTCCAGGTATGTGGTTAGGTTTCTGATTTGAGCTCTTCTTTTTTTTTCTTTTTTTTTTTCCTTCTTTTCTTTTTTCTTTTTTTAATGTAACCATTTAGGGCATGAATTTCCCTCTGAGCACTGTCTTTGCTGCATCCCATAAGTTTTGATGTGTTCTCTTTTTCATTCATCTCAAGATATTTCCTGATTTCCCTTGTGATTTCTTCTTTAAGTCATTGATTGTTTAAGTGTGTGTTGCAGATTTTCCAGTTCTCTATTATTGATTTTCAGCTTTTGTGGTCAAAGAAGATACTTTGTATAATTTCAATCTTAAAATTTATTGAGACTTGTTTTGTGACCTAACGTGTGGTCTATCCTGGAGAATAATTCATGTGAACTTGAGGAGAATGTGTATTCTGCTGTTTTGGAGTACATTGTTCTGTACATATCTGTTAGGTCTAGTTTATCATATTTTTCAAATTCTTTATTTCCTTATTAATCTTCTATCTAGATGGTCTAGCCATTGGTGAAAGTGGTGTATTAAAGTCTCCAACTATTATTGTAGAGGTGTCTGTTTCTCCCTTCAGTTTTGCCATTGTTTACCTCATGTATTTCCAGGCACTGTTGTTAAATGCATAAATGTTTATAATTATTATTTCTTCTTGGTGGATTGACTTATATATAGTATCCTTCTTTGTCTCCTGTGATAGTTTTTTTAATTTAGTCTGTTTTGTCCAACATTAGTATAGCTACTCCAGCTCTCTTTTGTTACTACTTGCATGGAATTTTTTTTCTCATCCTTTCACTTTCAATTTATTTGTGTCTTTACATCTAAGGTGAGTCTCTTGTAAACAACATATAGTTGGATCATGCTTTTTTGTTCATTTTGTGAGTGTTTGTCTTTTCATTGGGGAGTTTAATCCTTTAACATTCAGTGTTTTTACTGATAAGGGAGGGCTTACTTCAGCCATTTTGCCCTTTGTTTTTTATATGTTTTTTATTTTTTGTGTGTCTTTTCCTTTGTTGCAACCTCCTTTGTATATAGTTGTTCTTTTATCATGTAACAGATTTAATTCCTTTCTCATTTCTGTTTCTGTATATTTTTTAAATACTTGCTTTGTGGTTCCCCTAATGTTTACAGTAAACAACCTAAGTCTATAACCTAATAGTTTGGAAAGATACCAACGTAACTTCAGTAGCATACACAGTCTCTGGTTCCATATCCCTCCATTTCCCCTCTTTATGTTGTTTTTGTCGCATATCATCTCTTTATTATTTGTGGGTCCATTAGAATTCAATCATATTTCAACTCTTGTTCAAGTGGCTAAGAGACTTCAAAGAGAGTCGGGAGGTCATCCCAGAGGTAACTCTTACGCACACCTCAGTAGGAGCTCATAGAACATCTAAGTGCCTATCACCCCACTCAGTGGGGTTCCTGAGAGCTCCGGAGACACCCTGGTCTTATATAAGGGGGGATAGCCCCAGAGACTGATGCCTTATCAGTGGGTTCTATTTTGGAATCTGTGCTCCTGAGAGTGACAGAATTAGACTCAAATAAGTCCTCCCTGCACATGGTTCACCAGTCCCTTCTATTCAAACCTACATGTGATGCTGGAGTTTCTTAGGTATACTTCCAGAGACTGGAGCCTCCCGCCTACCTATGTGCCAGGTGTGCATGAAATCTAGGTGGAGCTGCAACTCCTACCCTACAGCTCAATGGACTCATCCAAGTTACCTGGTGAGGAGACAACGATGGGAAATGGCCATCCCAGGGAATGGAGAGGGCCTGCATCTGCAGGCAGGATCATCCCACCCACCATATCCATGGGATATAAGCCCTCTCTCACTTGGAGTTGGAGTGGACATCACCATCCCAGTCCCCTCAGGATTGGGGGAAGAACTATGGACTAGAGTGGACTTGATGGTATTCTCTTGTTCACATATGGTGATTCTAGCAATGCAAGAAATTATAACAATGAGGTGGAGCCAGTGGCCACTTGACACTTTTGGGGTAGGGAGGGGATGAGCAGTTGAAATACAGGGGCTTCTTTGGGAGTTAGAGGTTGTCCTGAGTACCGTTGTGGCAACGGATGTAGGCCATTTTAAATCAGCACACACCACTCAGAACTGTGGTCTATGGTTGGTGGCAAGGCTCCAGGATGTGTAAGTTCATTGAGGGTGGTGGGCCACACTGTGGGAGATGTTTGTGTGGGATGTGGTGGGAGGTGTGGGAGGTGGGCAACATGGGAATCCCAGTGGGTTCCGTGTAATATTTTAGGTAATCTAAGCACCTCTTAAAATATATGTATATATATATATATAAATAACATTTTTGTAAGCAAATACACATATATGCATATATATTTATATATCATTTTACAAATGTTTGTATGTATTGTGAGAATTTTGATTTTTACCCATAATAAAAAAAAAATAAAAAAAAAAAAAAGAAAATAAAGAGTAGTGTTATATACTGAGGATACAATACTATTGCATTTTGCATTTACCCATGTAATTTCCTTTACTGAAGATCTTCTCTTCTTCAAAATCCACCAAGTTTCTTTGCCCTGTCCTTTTATTTCAACTTGAAGAACTCTCTTTAGCATTTCTCATAAGGCAGGTCTTTTGGTGATGAACTCTCTGTTTTTGTTTATCTGTAAAAGGCAAGTTTGCCAGATAAAGACTTGTTGGCTGTCAGTTTTTCTCTTGCAGTTACTTAAATATGTCATACCACTGCCTTCTTGCCACTATGGCTTCTGATGAGAAATCAGTGCTTAGTCTTATTGAGGAGCCCTTGTCTGAGATGAATCACTTCTCTTGCTGCTTTCCCAGTTCTCTGTTTATCTTTGTATTTAAGATTTGGATTAGTAAGTGTCTTAGAGTAGGTCTTTTAGAGTTTATCCTGTTTGGAGTACTTTGCACTTCTTGGACGTGTATGTTTATGTCTTTTGTAAGAGTTGGGAAATTTTGGCCATTATTTCTTCAAATATTCTTTCTGCCTTTTCCTCTTCTTCTGGGACTCACATGATATGTATGTTGGTACACTTCATGCTGTCTCAGAGGTCCCTTAGGCTCTGCTTACTTCTTTCTATTCTTTTCTCTATCTCTTTTTCTGACTGTGTGATTTCAGTTGTCCTATCTTCTTGTTCATTGGTTTGCTCTTCTGCCTGTTCACATCTACTATTGTATGCCTCCAGTATATTTTTAATCTCTTTTTGTTCACATTTTGTTTTCTTAATATCCTTTAGCTCTTGTCTTAGTTTGCTAATGGCTAAAACACTGGAAATGGGTCAGCTTTTATAATGGGAATTTATTAGATTAAAAACTTACAGTTCTGAGGCTGTGACAATGTCCAAATTATGGCATTACCAGAGATGCTGTTTCACCAAACGTCAGCTGCTGGCAATCCTGGAACCCTGCTATGTGGCAAGGCACAATGGTGGCCGGTCTCTGTCAAGGTCTTTGCCTTCCCCTCCAGGCTCAGTTTCTCCCTGAGCTCAGCTGTAGATGATCAGGCACATGGCAGGGTATAATGGCGGCTCTGCTGGTCTCTGGAGCTCAGCTGTGGGCAGTCAGGCATATGGCTCATCTTTCCCCTCTCCTATGGGCCTTGCTGCTTCAGCTTTGGGCTGCTCCACTGATTCCAGTCTCCAGCCTCTTTCTCAGCCTCTTGGGGTTTCTCTGTCTTTCTACAGCTGCAGGCAATCCTGGAGTCCTCTCTCACATGGCAGGATAAAATGGCATCTCTCTTTCTCTGCCTTCTCTCCTTTAATAAAGGACTCCAGTAAAAGGATTAAGACCCACTCTGGGTACCGCAATCTAATCAATGGCCCTTAACTGAAGTGATCTGATCAAAAGGTCCCTTAAGTTTTAAGATCCATGATATATAAGGAGATCATACAACTCAACAATAAAAAGACAAACTATCCAATTTTAAAATGGGCAAAGGGCTTGAAAAGACAACTGTCCAAAGAAGAAATACAAATGGCAAAGAAACACATGAAAAAATGTTCACCATCACTAGCGATTAGGGAAATGCAAATCAAAATTACAATGAGATATAATTTCACACCTATTAGACTGGCCGCTTTTAAAAAGTCAGAGGGAGGGGGACGGATGTGGCTCAAATGGTTGGGTGTCCGTCTCCCATATGGAGGGACCCGGGTTCGATACCTGGGACCTCCCGGTAAAAAAAAAAAAAAAAAAAAAAAGTCAGAGGAAAGCGGCTGTGGCTCAATCAGTAGGGCTCCCGTTTACCATATGGGAGGCCCCGGGTTCGGTTCCCGGGGCCTCCTGGTGAAGGCAAGCTCGCCCGCACGGCGTGGTTAGCTGACCCAGCGAGCACAAGCAACAAGGGGGGGATAAATGAATAAATAAATAAAATCTTTAAAAATAAATAAATAAATAAAAAGTCAGAAAACTCTAAGTGTTGGAGAGGATGTGGAGAGATGGGAATGCTTACTCACTGTTGGTGGGAATGTAAAAGGTACAGCCACTGTGGAGGACTGTTTGGCAGTTCCTAAGGAAATTGAATATAGACTTGCCATGGAACCCAGCAATACCAATGCTACCTGTAGACCCAGAAGAACTGAGAGCAGTGACATGAATAGACATCTGCACACTGATGTTCATAGCAGTGTTATTCATGATAACCAGAAATTGGAAACAACCCAGGTGCCCATGAACTGATGAACAGATAAACAAATTGTGGTGTAACACAAGATGGAATATTATGCAGCAGTAAGAAGAAATGAAGTCATGAAACATATGACAACATAGATGAACCTGGAGGACATTATGTTGAGTGAAGCAAGCCAGACACAAAAGGACAAATACTGTTTGATTGCCCTTTTATGAGGTAAATATATTATGTGAAATATAAATATATTATTTGAAATATGAATATAGGTAGAATTGCATATATAAGATCGTTTTTCTATGAAGCTGAACAAATGTAATTTAATACTACAAATGTTAATATCAGAACAAACAAACAAACAAACATTATACTAAGTGAAGGAGACCAGAAAAAACAAGGTCTCTTAACCAAATCTAACCAAAAGGTCTTGCATACAATAGGTTTACATGTACAGGAATGGGTTAGCTTAAGAACATACTTTTTGGGAGTCCACAAAAGACTCAAACCAGCACAGCTCTATTTTCATATTTCGTTTATTTCTATCCATGGTTTCCTTCAACTCCTTGAATTGATGTAGGAGATTTGTTTGAACTTATTTGATTAGTTGTTAGGATATCTATTCTTCCTCTAGAGTTTTAATTTGTTCCCTAGAATGAGCTGTATCTTCCTGTTTCTTAGTACATTTTGTAATTTTTTGCTGATGTTTGAGCATTTGATTATTTTGATGTGATTACTCTGAAAGTCAGTCTTTCCCTCTTGCCTAGGAATTATTGTACGCTGGCCATGTGTTAAGGCTCTTCTTTATTACTTGATGCAGCTTAAACTGCACCTTTGGAGCAGCCTGTGTTTGTTCAGGGTTTCTCAGGTTTTCTACACCTATCTCTTGCCTAGACACGCGGTGCAAGTTTTAAGATTGCCCCACTATATGTAACTGTTTCACCTCCTAGAATAGATTTCCTTTCCTCATTTCCTTCTCCTGGAGTGCTAGGCTCTTCTTTCTGTTTTTGTGCAAATTCCCCCACCCCACCTCTAGAGGCTATGAGTTGTTCAACTGCTCTCCCATGCTCAAGGCCAGTTTTTTTCAGTACAGGAGTCCTTACAACAATTCAGTGGTCCCCTTTTTCCTTGTGGCTTTTCTTTCTTGGGTAACTTCCACGTTAGGGTATCCTGCCCCCAGGAGCCGGATGGGGTCAGTGTTCATAAATGCCCTTTTGTTGATTAGATTGCAGCAGCGATTAGAGACCAGGTTGGGTGTGTGCACTGCTTGCCAACAGTTCTTCCAGAGGTCTCTTTTTGTATGTACAAGCTCACCGCCTGCTAGGGCCGTGCCCTGGTTCTGCGTGGCCTTGGGTCCCCGTGCCTGAACGTGTGTGGGGCTCTAAGGTGCTGCAGTGAGTGGCTCTGTGGCCTACTCACTGTGGCAGGAGGTGCCATGCCGGAGTTGCTGCCACTGTGTGGCTCAAGCCACCTGGGACTGAGTGTGGAGGAGGGGCCTGGACCGGCACGTCCAAGTTGCAGATCTCCTACCTTCGTTTACAGTGGCTTGTTTTTCTTTGATTCAGTATTTTGTCGGGTCTTTCTCGCGTCTCTATCGCCCTCCTGAGTTCCAAGCAAGTGGGATCTGCCCTTATATTTAGTTGTCTCTTGGGGAAACTTTCCTGGGCACGTCTTACGTGACTGTCTTGATGACGTCAGTCCTCCAGTGAAGAGACTTTGTTTTCCCAGGAGAGATGTTCTCCGTCAGGTATCATTTGGTCTTGTCATTCTTGCTCCTCCTGCCTCTCCCACATCATGTTGCCTTCGAGCAGCTGCAGTTTTCTGCTCAGGACTGTTGCTGAAACCACTGGAAGGGCTCAGTGAAATCATCCATCATCTATTCACATGAACAACCAGGAGCTGACAAGGTGTTCCCACACTTATGTGCCTCCGCTAGCCTCCCCGCTCCTCTCAAGGCCTAGCCCAGGGTGTGTTTGGAGCAATCAGTGCCTTTCAAAATGGCCTTTAAAAATCTTCAGGTTTTCTAGTCAGAAGCAGCCGGGCCTAACTCTAGTATTACTTATAGTTAGCTGTTTACCTGTCTCCTTTCCCTGACCACATTTCCAGCTCCTTGAAGACAGGGACTACACATTCTCTGTTCTTGTAACCCTACATCTAGCACAGTTCTGAGAAGACAGCAGACTTTGAGTAAATATTTTCTGAACTAACAAATAAGTGGAAAAAGCATAGATTTGTAGTAATGCATATCAATCTACTAGGTGATTTGGGGCAAGTTAGTTAACTTTTCTCAGCCCGTTTTCCCTGTTTCCAAAAGGGAGCTACAGTACCAATTCACAAGAAGGAGGGAGGTTGATATTGGGCGGAGTGTGAAGAGTATATTGTAGACTGTAAGCGCTCCCTTGTAAGTCCATCAGCTTAACAGATCTTTGCCATGCGCACGAAGCAGTACTGTGCTAGGGGCTGGAGCACTGCAGAGGTGAGGGTAGACAGGGTTTTCTTCTCAGCATATGCGGAGTCTAATGTGGGTTTTTTCTAGCTAATTTGCTTCTTAGGCTCTCAGGTTTAAACTTAGATGCACCAATCATTAAATGTATTGATTGGTTTCTAAACCCTGTCTCTTCTGGGTGAATTCCCTCAACTTAAGTATGAGCGACACCGGTTCCACATTTCTCCTCTTCTTTATGGTATACTTCCAGTTATTTTACAAAGTCTTTATTCCCTGCTGCATTGCTGGACTTTCAGGATTACGATAGTCATGATGTTACAAGCCATCCTTAAACAGGAAAGGGAAGAAAGAGGGTAGGTACCTTGAAGAGAGTCCTCAGTGTTAACTCCTGATTGCTTAGGTTAGTGGAATGGCAGAAAATCCAAACATGTGAATATTAAAAAATAATATTTAGCATAATACAAAGTTAATATTTGACAGGGTTAGCATGAAAAATAGTTTTTATCCCCAATGAATATGACTGCTAAGTGGTAGGAAGGGGTGTGTGTAAACATGGCCATGCAGTGTGTATGGATTCACAATCCTAAACCTAAAAGAGAAAGCATTTCTTGCTAGTAAGCATTGAATATAGATATTTTTAAATTAAGTGCTGTGTTGCATAATAAGTAATCATGTTTGCCACTGATCAACTCTTCTTTTCTTCAAGTAGAAGTTTGGTTTTTTTTTTGTTTTGTTTTTTTTAAAGATTTTATTTATTCATTCATCTATCCCCCCCCTGCTGCCCGTGCTCGCTGGGTCAGCCAACCACGCCGTGCGGGCGGGCCCGCCCCCACCAGGAGGCCCCGGGAACCGAACCCGGGGCCCCCCATATGGCAAACGGGAGCCCCACTGATTGAGCCACAGCCGCTTCCCGTGAAGTTTGTTTTTTAATCAAATATTTTAGGCTCCTGTCATGAGCAAAACATACAGCTCTACCGTTGACATTTGGATATTTGAAGACTTTCAGGAATCTCCAAAGTCTGGACAATTTCATTTACATTAAAAGTAACATGAATCATTTCAATGTTCACTAAACGTTGAACCTCCCCAAGGCTCAGTTCTAGGCCCAATTTTCTTCTCATCCTTTCCAAACGCTTTGATTACCATCTAAATGCCTTTGTCTGCAGTTTCTATCTCTCCTCTACTCCTCTGCTTTGAGCTGCAGACTCATACATCCCACATTAAATCAGCACTTGGATATAAATGGTACCCTAAATTCCGTGTGTCCAGTTAAACTCGGTGATGCCATCTCGGTGAAGGTACCACCTTCCATCCAGTTCCAGAGGTTGGACGTCTCAAAGTTGGCTTTGACATTTCCATCTCCTTCATTCTGTATGTCCAGTCCATCACTAAGTCATGCTGGTTTGATTTCTTAAATGTCTTTTAAACCCACACATTTTTCTCCTTTCCCATAGTTACCTCTATAGTTTGAGTTCCTGTGATCTCTTGCCTAGATGACTGCAGTAGACTTCAAATTGATACCCCTTCTTCTCCTCTGGCTCCCCTCTAATACCCTCTTTTTCAAATTGAATCTGATCTGGTCATCCAAAGGGGTGACCACTCAACAACTACCCATTGCTCTTGGAGAAAACCTGTAGCCTTTAATCTGGCCTCCTAGAACTGCAGGCTCCCTTTTCTCTATCAGTGCCTATCACAGAGCCTGAAACCTCTTTACCTGACTTCTTTATACAGTTAACTTCTGTCTGGTTTTTAGATCTCACCTTAAAAGCAACCGCAGGAAAACCTCTCGTAGCCTTTTAAATTGCCACAGCACAGTATATCTGTAGTTTATAGCATTTACAATTTGTGATTATACATTCATTCATATGATTATTTGATCCATGCCTACTCCCACAGGACTGTAAGGTTCATAAGAGTAAGGATGATGTCTGTTTTGCTCGCTAACATATTCTTAGCTGGTGGGAGGGAGCTTTGTCCTGAAGGATCTCCGAGGCCATGTTAAGCTATTTGCATATCGGGGAGCCTTTGAAGGATTTTAAGGAGAGAAGCAATGTGATCAGACATACACTTTGGAAGAATCACCCTGGATGACATGTAAAGAAACTGTTAATAGGGAGCAAGACTTACATGAGGGTATCAGTTAGGATACTATTGCAGTAACCCATGGAGTCAGATATAGGCCATTATAAATCTTGCCATAAGCTACAGAATTGTGCGAGAGAGAGTGTAAACTACAATGTAAACTATAATCCGTGCTTAGTGGCAATGCTCCAAAATGTTTTCAGCAGTTGTAATGAATGTACCTCACTAATGAAGGATGTTGTTAATGTGGGAAACTGTGGGAGGTGTGGGGAGCAGGACATATGGGAATTCCCTATCTTTTTTATGTGACATTTGTATAATCTAAGTATCTTTTTAAAAATAATAAAATAAAAGAAAAAAAGAAGATATAGCAAAGTTCATGGTTGTAAAAGCAAACAAACGAAAAAACAAAACCCATGGAGTCTGAACAAAGAAAGTGGTAGTATTGATGGAGAAAATAGAACAGATTCAGGAGATTTTTAGAAGGACTTGAATAGAGTAAGTTATAGGCAAGGGACCTCTGGATAACTGCCTGAATTTTGGCCTGGAAGGCTGAGAAGCAGGTGTTGGGAAGAGAACACTGATGAGAGAATGAACTTGATGGTGGTGTGGGGGGTGGGGGTGGGGGGTGTGGAGTAGAGTGGAGTTGGAAGATGAGACATGTGAGCCTAAGGAATATAGGAAACACCCTAGTAGAGAAGCTCAGTAGGCTGTTGCGTGTATGAATTGGGGATTGAACAAGAAGGTTTAGGTAACTGAACTCAGGCAACTGAATGAGAGGAGAGGACCTTATCCAGAACATAGCCCAGAACCTCAAGGGGCATTTCGAATTGCACTGACCTGCTGGCTGTTCCCCCAAACAAGGCTGCTTCAGCTTTTCTCATGGGTCTCTCCTGTGCCCAGAAGACTGGAATGTAGTCTGTAAGCTCATGATCACTTCCTCCAGGAAGTTTTTTCTGACCCTGACCCTCTCTCTCCCCTTTCCCACCTCCACATCATGCAAGGTAGAATTGACCACTCCCTCTTTATACCTCCTCTGTATCCTGTCCATACTTTATCAGGACACCGAGAGCATTTGAGACACCAAATTGTGTACTGGGGATTCTATCACTATTGCATCCCCACTGCCCAGCCAACAGCCTGGTGGACAGAATGTGTTTAAGATTTGTTAAATGAATAGAGATAAGTAAATGGTTCATATGTCTTAGCAGAAAATATGGTTTGGTGAAAGTCCCAGAAGTCAGGCACTAGATCCCCACCACTTTACAGATGGGAAAACTGAAGGAATGAGCGGTCCAGAGATACCAAGACAGTCCCTGGCCTTCTAACTCCAGTACTGTAGAAGACATTCCTTACTTTGATCAAGACAGAGCAAGTTCTATAAAATAAAAACCAAATAGTCACAAAGCATAGAAACAAGGCAGAGTCACAGTAACTGCAGATCTTTGCTGTTTTTCTCTATTCCACTTCTCTTACTCTTCCTTTCTAAATCTGAGCAGATAGGTTACCCATAGATGCTCTCAGACAAATGTGTGATTCTCATCCTTTTACTCATTTGAGCAATATTGCTTGAGTTCCTAAGTATGTGCTTAACACTAGGAATAATAAAATGAGAAATAGTTCAGGCCATTGGCTGGTTGGAGAGACTGTCCAACAAGCAGAGAATATTATCCATTGAAGAAAGCTCTACAGTGGCAGTTTGAATGCAGTTCTAGAAGAACTCAGAAGAGGTTATAACTAGAACATTTGTCCGGTAAAGTCAGAAAATGTCTCACAGAGGAGGTGGCACCTGAACTGGTAATAGGATTTTGAGATGTAGAGATGGGTGAGAGGGCATTGTAAGGGACTGGGATAGCACATGCAAAGTCCCATAGCCGTGAAAAGATACAGCATATTGGGAAATGGCTGTGGCACTGGATGTGTGGGGATGAGGATGGGAAATTGACAGGAGATGGTGTGTTGGAATCATATTGTGAAAGGCCTGGAGTTCTTAATTCAGGAGTATGAATCTCATTCTGTGGGCCGCCGAAGACACTGGACCACTCTCAATGTCTCTGGATTAAAAAAACTGTAAGTGAGGAAATGTTTTCTATGAAAGGACTCATAGTTTGTTAGGAAAGCAATAACTGAGCCAGTGAGGGGGATGATCTTCTGAACTAAAGAAGTGCAAGCATGATCACAGTGCCGGGGGAGGTAAACTGGGAGCTGAGCCTCTGAGGGAAGAGAGGGCCCACGGTTCCCCTGAGCTGGCCCGGGCCACCCAGGGAGGCTGGGTGGGGAGCCTGGCTGAGGCGTGGCACACACTAGTACACGCAGACCCATGTTGACCATCTGGATTTGTTTTGCAGTTCCATGGAGAATGGGAGACCACCTGATCCTGCAGACTGGGCCGTGGTGGATGTCGTCAATTATTTCCGAACAGCGGGGTTTGAGGAGCAGGCTAGTGCTTTTCAGGAACAGGTAACACCATCTGGAGGAAAAATATGGTGCACGCAATTGCCTCCCTGTCCCGCAGTGGGAGGGAGTGGGGAGGAAGGGGACAAAAGCACGGTGAGGGACCAGGGCTGCTGCTCTTGTCTTCCATACCAAGTCCTGATAGTATGAGGCCAGTAGGGGAGGGGAGAATGGAAGTGACAGGCTAATGATTGCTTCCTGCAAGAGAAGATCCCAAGGCCTGAGGCCCAGACACAGCTGCATAGAGGAGGGCGAAAGTCTTTACATCTGCTTCTGATGAAAGACTGATGCTTCCTGGAAGTGAGCCGGAGCAGCCTTCCCCTCCCCACAAGGATACTGGAAAGCAGAAAATAGTAAAGGAGGGAAAAGGAGTGGCAAATTTCTCTAGAGACATAAAGCACCTTCTTCTGTACCAACTGAGCTATTGTGCCCCCTCCTATTTGCTTCCTGGTACTTAACCTGGTGGAGTGGAAAGAGCACAGGATTTAGATTCTAATCCTGGTTCTTCTGTCTCTTGTGACCTTGGACACGTTGTCTGGCTCTCTGAGTCTTGGTTTCACAGATATAACCTGAGGCCATCGATTCCTAACTTTCTAAGAAAGATGCGAGGATTAAAGGACAAATGCATTCAGTGCTTAGAAGAGGGCTTCAAAAAATGTGAACTCCTTTTCCACAGGTCTGGGGTTGCAAATGGGAAGAGAAGGAGAAGGAGAAGCAGGCCCCAATTGTCAGGGTCACTCCTGGTTTCATTTTGCAGGCTGAGCCAGCCCAGTGGGGATGGGGTTGAAGGGGCTCTGACCATGAAGAAGCAAGGCGGGGGGAGTGTGTCATGTCCACCCTGGGCCAGCTCTGTAGTGAAATACAGAGTTCCTGTCTCCCTATCAATGAACTCTGCAGTTTCCTAGTCATTAAATTTATTTTTTTCTAATCTTATAATACAGTTGAGAAAATTATAAACTGAAGAATTTGTCTGGCTGCTTGTTTCACATCCTTGTAATCATTTCTGACTCCCTATGGACTGCATGGCCTGTGTTTGGAGAAGATGAATTTTCCTAATATCATATATGCTAATCTCTAGGTCACTTTCAACAAATATTTTCTTCAAACCTGAGCCCTATACATACATATTTTTTGTTAATTTGGAAAATTTGCAAAAATAACAGCTTATATCACTTTACACCCACCAGAATGGTTAAATTTAGGAAGATTAATCATTCCAAATGTTTGTGAGATGTGGAGCAAGCAGAACTCATATAATACTGTTGGTGAGAGTGTAAAATGAACACTCATACATCTACCCCATGATTCAGCAGTTTCACTCTTGGGTATTTCCTGAAAGGAAATGAAAACATATGTCCATAAAAAGATTTATACAAGATTGTTCTTAGTAGCTTTATTCATAAGAGTAAAAAACTGGAACCCTAGCTGTCTATCAGCAGGAGAATAAACATGCAAACTCTGGTATATTCATACAATGGAATGCTACTGACATACACAACAGCATGGACGAGTCTCAAAAATACTACGCTGAGTGATTAAAAAGCCTTACACAAAAGAGTTCATACCAAGTGGTTCCATTTGTGTAAATTTTCAGAACAGGAAAATAAATCCCAGGTAGACATGTGGATTGACTGGGAAGGAGCATGAATGAACTTTCTGGATGATAGTAATGTTTTATATCTTGATAGGGTTTTGGGTTACAGATAGAAGTATTAATCACTGCATTTACACAGATATGTACAGACAATTCACTTAAAATTTGTGATTGCGTAGCCTTTATATTTTACCTCAAAAGGAAAAGAAGTTTACCTCAAAAGGAAAAGGAAAAGAGTTTACCTCAAAAGGAAAAGAAGTTGTTCAAAGTTTGAACAACTAACAATATGTAAATTGAAGAATTTAAGGACAAGTATATTGATGTATACTACTTATTTTGAAATGCATCCATGAAAAATGATGGAAAAAGATGACTGGATAGAGGGATAAATAGATGGCTAGATACATGATAAGTATAGCAAAATATTAATTGTAGAATCTAGGTGATGAGAATATGGGTGTTCACTATAAAATTCTTACAACTTATTTTTGAAAATTTTTACAATAAATTCATAGGAGAAATTAGCTTAGGTTGAAAGTGGAAAGCTAATCAGCTGGAACATATTTTGTTTTTAATGGTTTAATGTCCATTTGTGTTGTTAGAGTTGAGTAACTCCTTTCTAAAATTAAATGTAAATAATATTGTAAAAGGTTAGCAAGAAAAAGGACTTAGCTAAAAAGTCTCTTGGCCAGATTCCTAGCCAGCCAGAAGACTTTTTCAGGTTGAGTGTTTGCTCAGACTCCACTGAGGCAGACATGCCTTGGCCATTTGGATTCTGTGCAGGACTTGCTGGAGAAGACCGTTTCTCCCAAAGATGTCTTCTCTCTGACACCAGAGACATTGGGAGGCAAAAGGGGACACTCTTCTAAAGTACTTCATTCAGAATCCTTCGAGGAAGAAAGGAACATCTTGTTACTATGTTGACTCCACTAACTTGGGAACCTGAGAAATGATTTCCTGGAGAACTGGAGTTTTGCAAGCATGGGCCAGCAGCTCCAACATCTTCATTCTTGTGGAAGGGTGGTTGGCTGTGCAGAAAGTATGCCTTGAGTTATTCTCTGAAAGTGATCTGAATTTTCCTGCTGCTGTAAAATTCTAATCGTTTTTCCTCTTCCATTAAAGGAGGTAGAGGGCAAGAAAAGAGTCACTGGCCTGATTCAGGCTAAGACAAAGTAGCTGAGGTGATGTTCATGAGCATCAGGATCCTCTACCAGGTTAACTGCCTCTTCCATCATTGAAATTCAGAGAACCTCCAACCCCAGGGGTCTTCCTGGCAATAACCTCAGTTCTGCTCAGCAGTCAATCATCATCAGAAGCATCCATGTGGGAAAACTGCAGACCACCTCCAGCCCAAACGTGAGACCCTTCCATGCACATATCCTAGTTGCCACAGCTAAGAAACAGTAAGAATGGCCACATCTATAAATATCCTTAGGAAAGGCTTTGTCCTGTTATTTGACAGAATTGGGCCACAGATGGAGATCATCCCCTAACTGCCTTTGAAAAGAGAAGGTCCAGAAAGGCCAGCACTGTCACCAGTGATTTGAGGAGCTTTATTAGTCAGGGTTCTCTAGGGAAACAGAACCAACAGGAGATATCTGTAAATATTATGAGATTTTAATAAGAATTGTCTCATGTGAGTGTGAGGATACTCCAATTGGGTTCATAGGTCCAAAAGAGCAGGATGCGGTGGACCATGCCTAGAGAAGGCAGTGTTTGCAATCAGCACCTCCTCTAGGTCCTTTCCCACAAGCACATCAAAGTGAGGGCTACTTTCCTAAATGTCTTCAAATAGAAAGATCCCTTAGACTGTGGTGAAAGAGCATGAGCTAGAGTCATGACTCCTGGTTTATTTTCTTCTAATCAACCTGTGGCCGCTGGATGATCCTGTAGAGTTTCCTTTTCTAGGAGGCAGATTTCTAAAAAGTGAAGATTGAGTTCCAAAAGCATAATATTGCTCAACCTCCTGCAAGTTAAAAAGTGATGACTTGAAACTGGGCCTCCTGAAGTATGCTTTTGATGCATGGCATAGGGCACAAAACCACTTGAGATGCTGTACATACACAGTTGATTTTTCATGACTGCATGAAAAAGTATTGGCACTTGCCTATGGATATGGGTTGCCTGGTTTTCAAGAGTCAAAGGAACCTTGGAAATTTAACTTTGCTAAAATCGTTAGCTTTTAAGAGAGAGCCTTTTGACTGACCTGATTCAAAAACATCCCCACTTTCTGATAGAGAACACTCAGGATAAGTTTCACTTTGTCAAACTCTGAAGGCCAAATGAGCCTTGTTTTCTTGTATAAAGTCATCTCTATTGGTAATACTTTAGTTGCCAGTTAAAGAACTCTTGACAGTTCAGTACAGTAACTTCACCTGTCAAACAGGGCCCTAACTACAGGTCATAAAGACAACTCTCTCTGTCACAGTAGTCACATTATTCCTATGTCTTTTTCTGTCTGACTGATGTACTTGGAATACATATGAAGAAGACGGAAATAGAGATTTGCCATTCAATCAGTGTCATGTAATTTATCTTGTTCAGTTTCTTCAAACTTACAAGTGAGTGGCATCAGTGATTTTGTTATCTCTGAGATGATCTTTTTCTCAAAGTATCATGACAGAGTATATACAACTCCATGGTGGAAAATTAATTTTACTCTATTATTTCCTTGTTTTCCCCAAAACACATAAAACAGTTTTCACTCCAAAATACCCAACCACTTGTTTAAATCATTAATTTGAAAAACAAAGACTGTCATTTCTTTTCAGGTGACTTATTACTAATTTTGTGGTCACTGACTTTATAACGATAAGAAAAATTTCTTATTGCTACAAATTGCCAAGTGACACTAAGTACTTTGAAATGGAGCAAAGTGGGGAGGCCAATTAGAGCAACGCCAAACATTGTGTCCTATATCGTGGCCAGATGTATTTTAGGTGTAATGATTCTGGATGGATATTTCCAATTAGATCAGGGACAAATACAGGCTTTGTGGGACCTGAAGCTCAAGGAATTCTAAGGGGCTTCCTTGGAGGAAGAAGTCACAAAATTATGAATACAGAATTGCTAAGGTGAAGCTTAAGCATCTTTAGCATCATGATAAATCCAGTTCTGAATTAGATGGATCAAAACCCCACAAATTAGATATAATATTTATTACTTTATCAGCATTTATAATACTGTATACTGAAAATATGCAAAGTGCTTTGAAAAACCTGAATATTTCTTAACAATTAGAGGCTACTGAAATGCTTAAAGTATTTTGTAGCATAATGAGCAGCAGAAGTGGCAATGTCCTTTCAGCCCACAAAAGTTTAGTAAAAAGTTAAAACAACAAGCAAATGGGTAATGCTAACAATAAGGAAATAGCCAAGTGAATAGGAAGCAAAACTGATCCTCAAATAACTTTGAATTTTTGATTGAAATAAAATATATTTCTCTAAATTAATGTACCTAAATGGTTGTTTAAATCAGTCATTTGAAATGAGAACAGTTATATGACATTGTAAGACAACCAGGGGTATGACATTTCTTTGGCTTATTTACCTGTTCAGTTGTTTCCAGAGTTGATATTGCTTTTTCTAATACTCAATAAACTAAATATGAAACTAATAAGATTAAATAATGCTCATCCGCAAACCTCCTGAAACTGTTACAGGTATGAGAACCATTTGAGGGAAGCATAGAGGATTCTAGGCAGAGGGAAGATCAAACACAAAGACATGGAGACATGAAGCAACATGTCTTATCTTGGGAACTCCAAGTAACTTGGTCTGCTTATGAGGAGGTGTGTAACAGGGAATGCCAAGGAATATGACCAAAAGGATAAACAGGGGTCCAGATAACAGAGTCTGGTTTGCCTGGCAGGAGAAAAGACTTACCTAAGAAGCACCAGAGAATGACTGAAGTATAGTAAGTGGGGAGTGCCACCATGAGATTTGTGTTTTTGAGAGATCAATTTAGTGGCAATGAGGGAAGGGTTTTGCAAGATAAGAAGTCTGAAGGTGGGAAAGCTGCTATCATAGTTCCACCAGGGCTGGAAAGGAAAAGATAGATTAGAAAGTTGAAAGAATTTAGTGGAGGCTCAAGAGTTGTCCCCGTCTCGATTCTCTGCCATAAGTACAGCACTGAGCCCAGTGCTCACAAGTGGGAGACGGAGGAGCCTTGGATAACAGCCAGGTTTCCAGCTTGGTTGGTTGTATTGTGGCACCATTAACCAAGATGGTGCATACAGGAGGAGAGGCATGTTTGTGGAAGCTAAGTTATAAGAAGGATGTAATGAGCATAGTTCGAGGCACAGTAAATTTGAGGGCCCTGTAGGACAAAGATGTCTAGCAGATGCCTCAAGGGAAGAATGAGGCCTAGAAACAGATATGAGAATCAGCAGCAGTCATAGGAGTGGTTGAGAATAAACGAGGTATTTAGAAGGGGAAGAGGAAAGGGCTAAGAAAAGAATGCTGAAGGACACCAAAGTTTTCATTGTTAGGACAGGAAAGGTAACTAACTAACAAAGCAGATGGGAAAGAGCTCTCAGAGAGGTGGGAAGAGAACTGAGAGGTTTTATAGAATCCAGTGAAGAAGAAGTTTAAAGAAAAAGAAAACCGTCAACCTCAAAAAGGTGAAATCCCATGGGTTCTGGAAATTATGATGTTGCCGGTGAAGTTTGCGAGTGAGATTTAAATGGAGGGAGAGTGGGTAGAGGACTGTGAGGCAGAGGACCGTTTTCTTCAGATTGAGGAGTGAATAGGAGGCAGGCAAAAGTGGCAAGACAGGCAGTAACTGGAGGGCCATTTAGGACTCTTTTCTAAGAGTGGAGACACTTAAACTTATCTACATGGAGCAAAGTAGCCAAAAGAATCAGCTAGGTTAAATTGCAGGAAATTGAAGACAATTAATTGAAGCAAAGTTCCTGATATGGAAAGAGGTGAGGTCAAAATTATGGAGGTTTATACTACAGATATTTTATCACAATAAAATAAAATAAAATAAAATAAAAAGAGTATGGAAGGATTAGTAATGAACAACAAAGGATATCTTCCTGTGAGCTAGAGGACATAGGTGAGGATGTGTGCAGATATAGAAAAGATTGCCTTGGTCCTCAGGGACTTCAAGGGAGTTCCTGACAGCCTTTTTCCTTGCTGGACAAAGGCAAACTCTTCTGCTTGGAGTAGACGGGGTGGGTGGGTAGAGATTTAAATAAGGAACTTGAGAACAGCAGTGTAGGTTAAAAATGGCTACCAGGGGATTGGGAAAGGGAGCTGACCAAGGATAAACAAAAAGCATTGTTGAGGTATTTTGCTGACCCAGCTAAGATTGATATGCTGGAAATATGTGTTTCATCTTCATGGTTCCTTGATTTTTTTTTTTTTTTTCCAATTGCATCAGGAATAGGAGTTAGAGAAACTTAATTGCCTGACCACTCCTGGGCGGCGTATTTCATGGTTGTGGAGTGGGTGCAATGGGAGGCCAAGTCCATAAGGATTTGAGAAGGCTGGAAACAGAATGGTTCTGTGGTCAACCACGGGGTTCAGATTTGGTACAAAAGAGGAGTATGAAGGAGACCCATAACCCTGGAGCTGAAATGAAATGACAGTGTTTAATGGGAGTGAGAAATAAAATAGAATATTGGGCTTTCAGAGTTGCAGAGATAGGACTTTTTTGGTTGATGACTTTATAGGGGTAGGTTCTAAAAGTGAAGATGAAGTTATTGAAATTGTTGCTATACTAGAGTAGGCTAACCTCTGTCACAAGTAAATCAAAACATGTATAGTGGCTTAATTATATAGCAGTTTGTTTCTTGCATATATAAGTGGTCTGGGTGATTGGGAGGAGTGTTCTGCTTCATGGTAATTCAGAGATCCAGGCTGTTGGAGGCTCTGTCATCTTCAGCCAGAGGCTTGCAAGACCACCTAGGCATCATCATCCAGTTGTTGAAAGGAGAAAGAGCATGGGGGAGCATACCTAGGTGGCTCTTGTAGGACCAACCTGAAAGAAGTGCACATCTCCTTCACATTCCATTGGCCAGAACTTAGTCATGGCCATACCAGATTGCAGGGGAGTCTGGGAAATGTGTCGTTTATGTGTCCTGGAAAAAAGAGCAACCAGAAGCCTCTGTCACACTTGGGCTTTAAAGTCACTTTTAAAGTTTTTTACTGTTTTAATGTTGCTACATAGGTTTCTTCTCAAGTCCAGAGATAAATGTCAAAATTAAAAGAGCAACTGAAGAAACCTTATTTCACAATTCAAGGGAGGTCCTCAATTCTAATTCTGTTCCTAAATCAATCCTTTCTTAAATCTAGGCAGGCATCTCTATGACCCAGTTTTCTCATTTGATGAAATGAATTTCATTCTTTTTCCTTTACCAGAAATGTTTAAAAGATATTTTTTTGCTATAATAGAGCTTTAGCACCCACCATGTGCCACCAACAAATATTAAGTAAATGGAGAGATACCAGTTGGGTCACCGAAAGCTTCACAAGGAGCCAAAATGGATTTTGTGTCTGATTTAAGTGTAAGACCCATTTTGCTTGTGGCTTACTTTAACAGATGAACTAAAGACTCCTTTTTGAGCCACACGAGCAGTTTCTCTCTGCTAATAAGCTGCTCGGTGTTAATTTTCACACAAGGGGAAGCCTCCCCAATATGTGTATCATCTACCCCCAATTTTCCACCAATAGGCTTGCAAGGCAAGCAAAGCATCAGCTAAGGGTCATTGGCTGAGAATTTTGAGATCATAGTTACTCTACCCGCAATAAGCCACAAAGGGTGGGGGGCGGGGGGATATGTGGAGGGTACATACACCAAAAGGAATTTCTCCCCCAGAAGGGACTTCATCTCAAGAACCATGTAATAAGATTCAAAAGGTCTTGGTATAGACAAATAGTTCACCATCTTCCTTTTTGAAGTTATGTGGAAATTCTTCAGAAAATAAACTCTGTGCCTTGGTGAGGAAAGGCCCTTTGAAGAAACGTGATGGATTACTACAAAGTACTAGGGGTTCCTCAAAATGCTTCCTCTTCTGATATTAAAAAGGCTTATCACCACTTAGCTCGACAGGTACACCCAGACAAGAACCCAGAGAACAAGGAGGCAGCTGAGGAGAAATTCAAACAGATAGCAGCAGCCTATGAGGTCTTGTCTGATGCCCAGAAACGCCACAACTATGACAAGTCCAGACGGAACCTTCTCAGAAGGGGAAATATAGGAGACAACAGAGAGGAAAACTACTTGGAGAAAGAGCTGTTGTTTAAGAGGCCACACAGCATCTTTCAGAGTGACTGTGAAGATGAACACCTCTTCTCAGGAGATTATTTTTCCACTGGCCGTGTGTGTGGTGCTCGGCAATTCCACCACTCCATCTTTGACTTGACCCCAGTGTTGGACACAGGATTTTCTACTTTTGTCTTCCTGGGTTCCGGTCCAAGGACCCTTTCCTCCAGGACATTTGTGCCCTTTGTAAGCAGTGGAATGGGAAACTTCAGACTGGTCACCACTTGTAGCCAGATAGTGAACGGCAGGAGAGTTGTCACAAAGAAAGTAATAGAAAATGTAAGGGAGAGGATTGAAATGGAAAGAGAAAGACTATTTCATTAGAGTTCTACCTGATTGGTAAAGAGAGTTCTTTAACAGGAAGACTTTCACACAAGGTTGGTGAGTCTTGATGCTTATCAAAGTCAGGATTGGTATTTCAGAGTGTTTGGGAGTGGGGCAGAGAGGGGTCACCTTAGTCCACGCCTCTCATCTCACAGAGAAGGGGAATAAGGGCCAGATGTTGACCCAAGAAGCTGCTCAGCAGCAGAGTTGGGTTTCCAGTCCACGCCTTTTGACTAAACTGAGCCTTCTTTCCCCTCCACCCTCTTAGGGAAAGTAGAGAACTGCCACAATATGGCGTTCTGTGTCTGTTTCAGTGTGTCACCATCATAAACTCAACTTCTCTCCAATCCGCACCCTCCCCACCCTGCTTTTACCCAGCTGTGCCTTTCTCAATAGTGACTCAATAGTGACTTTTTTCTCTTTCTGCCTCTTCCTCTTTGCTGGTTCTCTTCCCCCATCATCTCCTTTCCAGGCATTTCCTATGGATCAAATCACAATTAGGCCCAATTGAGAAAGATTTTGTTTTACGCCTTTTTTTTAGTAGCTAAGATTTATTGAGTAGTAAATGTCAGGAATTCTCCTTCACGTGAGTTATCTCAATATTTCTTTCAGGAGTGAAATTCAGTAGCTGTTTTCCCCCATCATAAACTTCATATAGATAAGGAAATGAGGCTTAGATTGTTAATGCCCCAGGCCCCACTTAAGTAGTGAAATAATGTCTTACTCTAAGGTACTTATCTACTGAGCTATAATATCTGTGGGTCCTGCTAATTTGTTACCTTTAAATCTAGGGTCTTGCCCTCGTTGGAAATTTATACATGTCATCCGTAAACCTTACTTCAATGCATAAATATTTACTGGAACTTAAGTATACAAACATTTTGCATGTTATTACCCAACAGGAATTTATAAGTAAATACCTTAACATGAAGACAATGTTAAGAGTTTCATGGAAACTAACAAGTAATTATCCTTTAACACTGGAATGTGAACAGTGTCCTGAGATGTGAATTATCTTTTGTTTTGGCTTTAATCATGATATACATTGCAAAAAAATCATGGTGTTTTTTTTTTTTTTTTTTAATTAGCTAAAATTGGTCACACACCAATCCCTTAATTTTACTAATGAATAGACTAGGATCCAGAGGAATTGTTCCTTGTAGAAAGTTACTGATGGAATCTGCATTAGAGCCTCTGACTTCCAATTTCCTGCCCCATCCTCATTCTAGTACATTATACTGACTGTTTGGCAAAATTTGGATTTTGTTTCCATTGCAATCTTTTATAGAAATTATAGAATAAATTACTAGCTTTCTTAGTCAAGGAATTTTCCAGTGTGTGTGATTTTTCATGAAACAAATGTTTTATGTAGTTCTTGATCTTTTTTAATCTCAGTATATTTTCAGAATTTGAACAGGAATATGTATGCTCCCTCTGGCAATAGGGTAGCATTCAGAGACTGAACACACTTCCGGAAAGGGAACAGAAGGCAGATTTGGAATTGGAACATGTTTCTTTTCTTTCCAAGCCTATAAGTTTAGGTTCTGTGCTAGTTGCTTTACATGAGTCATTCTAATCTCCAAAGTCCTTTGAGGGGTTATTCCCATTTTACAAGTGAGGAAATTGAGGCTCAGAGAAGTTAAGTAACTTACCCAGGGTCACCCAGTAAGTTGTGGAGACAGGATTCAGACCGTGGTCTGTCTTACCATAGGGCGCACATTTTCATTATGCCACTTTCCACTCTCCTTCATCTGAGCTGCTACTTCATGGTGTAAGAGGAAAATTTTGCCCTATGTATGAATTAACTATATAGTTTTCAAAAATTTTAAAATGAGTCTTCTAGATGGAACTCTGTTACCAACCCAGGTCTGAGGTGAGCTGCAATGTGGCTACTGAACAAAGGGATTATCTAATTTGAGCATAAAACATGATTTTCCATTTTGTCTGGAGTAAAGTTCAAATTTCAGCATTTTCCACAGACATTCTTGGCTTTTGAGAATTGCTGAGTTGTAGAAGGACTTTTTTGATAGCAAATACTTTTTTTAAAAATTCACTTTTCCATTAGTCAAGCATGCTTTCTTGATGCATAGAAATGAAAGCAGGCGTTTCTTCTGGCTGCCTGTTAAGTATGTAGAAAGTTAAGTGTACACAAACAACAGCAAAGGAAAGAAGGAGAGCAGGAAGGACTTTGCCATTTTTTAAAACATTGCAAGTGAGTCAGTATTCACCTCAGTGCTCAGGACAGAGAGAGCCTTGAAGGAACCTGTCATGCAGATTCCTATGACCTCACAATGCCTTCAGACGGCTCCTGTGTTTTCCAGGTGTTCAGAGCCCCTCTGCCCTCTCTAACTTGTGACTTTCATTAATGGGCCATCTTTAGGATTATTAAATATCTACGTAGAAAAAAAAAAACTTCAGGACTAGAAACTCATTTCCTATGTCCTTAAAAGTAATTGTCCACTCTTGTCCTACCAACCAACTGCGTTTTTACATGCTATGGCTAATAGCTGTCACTCACGAACTAAGTAGCTGACAAAGTAAATGTTTCCAAAACTCAAAAACACCATAGACAAATTTGAAGGAATTCCTTGTTTCTCTGCATTGGTTGGTGTTAGGGCCCAACAGTCCAGTGACAGTGAAAGGGATAATGAGAAGCACTACTGTGTAACTCATAGGGCAAGGACCATTAGCAAGAGCCAAATCTCATGGAATCCTTTCAGAAACCCAATATCCCACATTATCCATGGAGGAAGCAGAGATGGAAAGGACTTGCCTAACGTCAAAAAGTGAGAATTTCTTCAACCCCCTAACCTGATGCTATTTCTTCTACACTCTCAGGCATTCAGTCACCTTTCCTTCACAGAACTGGAAATGTACATGAGAGAGTTTGGAGGAATGGCCCCCTTTGGCATGGTGTAGAAGTGGAGTCACTTCTCATAATGGCAGTTACAGTGTCCTCTTGTCTGTTGGTGGGAAAAGTGGGCACAGAAGTGTATGGGTAAAAGCATGAACAAATAAGATTTGTGTCCACATCTTACCACAGCTGCTATTATAAATACTGTGCACTGGTTGGCTTAAACAACAGGAATTTGTTGTCTCACAGTTTTGGAGGCTAGAAGTTCAAAATCAAGGTATCAGCAGGGCTTGCTTTCTCCCAGAGTCTAACATTCTGGTGATCCTCCATCACATGACAGTCTCTCTCCCCTTGTGCCTGCCCTTCTGATTTCTGCTGACTTCTACTGTCTGCCTTCATCCAAATTTCCTCTGCTTTATACAGACTCCAGTCATACCGATTAAGGCCCACCCTGATTCAATTTTGCTTCATCTAAAGAGGATCTTTGACGTTCCTATTCACAAATGAGTCTACACCTTAACTAATAACATCTTCAAAGTTCCTATTTACAAATGAGTTCACACCCACAGGACTTGAAAATGTCTTATGGGAGGCATGATTTAATCCCCAACACTGAGACTCAACAAGCATGCACACCGTGTTCCCTAAGAACCGTGTCAAGCTCTTCCTACAATAAATATAACAAAAATAAGGTGGCATTCAGCATTCTTCTCAGTGCTTCCTTTCCAAAAGTATCACACCACTTTATATATTTGAGGTCCTCATCTCTTTCGTGAGAGGCCTGTTTTTATTTCATCACAAAGCTTTGTAGTCTCCAAGGTACCTGGAGTGAAGATCCCCTGTTGGGAGTGATTGGGGAGTGGACTCTGAACAGGACATGGGAGGGAACTTTGCAGCTGGCATGGCCCCTACCTCTCTCCACCATATTTGGAATCTTGAGGATCCACTGAGAGGGGAGTCTGGTAGGGACCCTCAGCTTGGAAGGGTTAATTTTCAAGTTGAGGCAGTATGGTTCTCCTCTTAACAGGAGACAAGTTCAAAGAGGGTGACCATTTTCCAACACCCATTGTTGTGATTGATAAGACTCTAAGAAACCTAAGACTCTAGTCCCAATTGGACCACCTAGACAGTACATATTTACTTCTCAGTGTCAAGAGAAGCAGAAGGGGGTTGTAAAAAGAACATTCACCTTTGACTGTAGGCAGATGAGTATCAAATCCTATGCCACCCTTTCCTACCTCTTGATCTTGGGCAGGTTAATTTCTTGTTGATCCATGGTTTGCCTGTAAAATGAGGAGGATGATCTGTTCTCTTCCTAATTTATAGAAATGTTTTACAAATTAAATATACAGAAAACTCTGCATACATTTTAACATATTTTATAAATAGAAAATGTCATTATTCCTTTAGGAAGCAACATCTTTAATCCTTAAGGATATATGCTCTAAGCTTGCATTTAGATTTTTAAAATGTGATATTTGTGTGCTTGGAATTTAGATCAGCTATATATCATATTTAATCCAAAAATACAAGCTAAGATGGAAGATAAAAATGGAAAATTCCTTTTTTTTAAAAAATATTTTGGCACAATTAAAATGTAATGTTTTTACTTTGGGGACAATCAATATGACTTTTTCCCTTGAACTTCTAAAGAAAGCCTTTCTTCATTATCCTTGAACTTTTGGACTTACATGTTGACTTTCCTCTCTGCTTCTATTCTAGGAGATTGATGGAAAATCTCTGCTATTGATGACAAGGAATGATGTATTGACAGGACTTCAGTTAAAATTAGGGCCTGCTCTGAAAATCTACGAATATCATGTAAAACCTCTGCAAACAAAACATTTAAAGAACAGCTCTTCATAGTACAGTCAAATTGGGGTCTTTGACCTCAAAATAAAATAATTACATAATTTAGTTTCATGTGATGAAACTTTGTAAACTGAATACATACATGTGTATATGTAAAGATTTCAATCAAATGAAAACGTTATCCTATTGGATAGACTAGGCAATCCATCAGCTGACCTGAATTCAGCCAGGGGAGCGAGGACATGATGTGGACAGTTTTTCATATGGAGTTTGTCAAATAGAATTATTTTTGACACGATTAGATACCCCTCCCCACAAAAGCTTTGAAATCATAAGGGATTTCTTACCCCAAATCCTTTTCCTAAAAATGTTATGAGATGAACATCTTTTGGTTAGAGACTTAGGAAGTTTGAAAACAAGAAAATGTGGGGAGGGGGGAAAAAGATAAAGGGATTTCTGTCTCCCTCGAATTCCTCTGCTCTTTTGAGCTTGTGTTACTTGGATGGAATTGCCAGCACCCTTTTTTTATAGAGGGTCCTCCACTTGACCTTATTAAGGTTTCATTGGGATATGCTGCAATGTTTGAAATGAACCTGCATCATGACCCCTTCCGGAGCAGAACTGTAGCTCTGAAAAGAGAAACTCTGTTGTGTATTGGGAATATCCATCCATATTCACCTAGCTCTCACAGGGAGTAATGATATTTTCTGCATAGATTTGCTTTTAAATTGGTTCTTTGTTTCTGAAGAAAGCATTTTTTTTCACTTTATGGTTTGTATTTATAATTTGTTTCTAAAGAACTTTGCCAAGAGTTATAGATCAAAAAGCCTTGTTCCTAGTACAGAATATTTTTATATATATATATATATATTCCTTCATGATGGTGTAATATTTTTTAAATTGTTCTGATGCTTTGTTTGATTCCTGGTTTGAGTACTTGTTTTTAAAAACTTGAAAAAGTGGGCTTGTTACATCTCTGTTCAAAGAGACATTTGTTCAATCTCTGTGTGTCAATGCCTTGTTGATTTGGTGCTTTGTGATCACAATAAAGCATTGCTTCAGTTTATTCCCAGTGTATCTTTGATCTTTTCTGTTTGGTTGCTTCTAGTGTTAGGATTAAGAAATAAATTCTGTCTTTGAAACTATGGAGAGAAAGTTGAACCTAAAAAAAAAAAAGACTTTAGAGGAGTTATATGGGTATATGTGTGGATTTATACTTTTTATAAACTGAATCAAACAACTAGGCCTCGTTGTTTTTCTTAAAACCAATTTTAGGTGTCGTTTTAGCCTAAAATTCTTCATATGCCGTAGGCCAGTGGGAATCGTGACTTTTTTTTTTTTTTTGAAATTTCGATGAAAGCTATATTCGTTTCCTAGGACTATCATAACAAATTACCAGAAACCTGGTGGCATAAAAACAACAGACACTTATTCTTTCACAGCTCTTGAGGCTAGAAGTCTGAAATTGAGATCTTGGCAGGGCCCTGCTCCCTCCTGTGGCTCTAGCCTCTTCCTGCCTTCCGCTGGTAGCCCACAATGCATGGCATTCCATGGCTTGTGGTTGCATCACTCCAGTCTGCCTCTGTTGGGGACTGAATCTTGTCCCCCACAAAAGGCATATTCAGGTCCCAACCCCTGGCCCTGTAGGTGTGGACCAAACTGTAAGTAGGATATTTTGAAGATGTTAACTCCGTTTAAGGAGAGGCCTGACTGGCATCTGGATCACTGGAGTCCTTTGTAAGCAGAGTGACATTCAGACAGAGAAGCCATGGTGGGCAGCCAGAAGCTGCAGAAAGGAGAAGATATTGCCATGTGGCAGAAAATCCAGCATCCCCAGAGATTACCGGCCAGCCAGAAGATACCAAGCCTAGGAGGAAGCAAGCTTTCTGGCCTCTGAAACCACGAGCCAATAAATTCCTGTTGTTAAGCCAACCCATTGTATGGTGTTTGTTTTAGTAGTCAGGAAACGAAAATAGTCCCCCACTTTCACATGGCTTTATTCCTGTTGTGTCTTTGTCTCTGTTTTTTCTCTTATAAGGACAACAGTCATATTGGATTAAGGACCCACCCTACTGCAGTATGACCTCATTTTAGCTAGTCCATCTGTAATAGCCCTATTTGCAAATAAATCCACATTCTGAGGTACTGGGGATTAGAACTTCAACATATTCTTTGGAGGGTGGGACGCAATTCAACCCATAACCCATTGGTCTCCCTACTAGACAAAAGCTCATATTCCCATTACAAAATTTTGCAGAGTTCATGTACTTCCTGAAGTTACTTCCTCCTCCTCCTCAAGTTGAGAGTCCCTATTTTCGAGGGTGTTGTAATTCATTCCCCTGTGGAGATCATTTCTCTAAAGTACAGGAAGACTGAAGATGAGTGAGAAAAGACAGGAAACAGTATAGAGAGTGAGTGGGCCTCAAAAATGCATTTTAAATTAATTCAATTTAATTATGGAGTGTCTAAAATGTAAATAATGCTTTGTTTTGCACTGTAAATTGGAGAGAGGATTATATAAGAGACCTTGTCTATCCCCAAGTTCTATCTGAATCCATAAACACAAGTAACAATGAAAAGTAGAATATAGGCAAGTGCTATGGAGAGTGACAGAGGCAAAAGGTGAGCACTGCCTGGCTTGGGAACTGGGTGGGAGAGAAGGGGTGAGAAATCAAGTAGAAGCAATATGGAACGATGAACAGGATTAACCATCCTACCAGTAAAATGGGGATGAGTTTTGAACCCATTCTACCTCAGAGGGATTGTATGTGAAATGCCTGAGCCCTGCTTATATGCATCTACCTGATACCTCCTGCATTCGTTTGGAATAGGTTTGGCTGTGAATAAGACTTCACACCCTACTCCTTTCATTAAATTAGACACTTCCAAGAAATTGTGCCTACTCCTTCCTCTTACATGTTGTTGACCAGAATTCAGTCACATTGCTATACCTAAGCTGCAAGAAAAACTGAAATATTCTTTTTCTTTGGAGCCCATTGGTCCATTTAAAATTCAAAAGTCCCCTTACTTCAAGGGAGAAAGGATTTGTTATCACTAGTATCAGCCAGCCATTGTATACTCTGAGCAAATGATACTGAGAGTGTGCTTCATCCGTATTTTTTTCCATATGTCTCTTGGCTTTTTTTTTTTTTTTTTTTTTTGTCACCGTCACCTCCCACAACCATTGAAAACTTTGTTCAATAACTCCAAACTAACTCAGCTAAGCTTCAGATCTGGACTGCTCTATAAACTCTTGTTGGGAAAATGATAAGGAAAATATCTTAATTTAAAAGCAAATGGAAAGGGATGAAATCATTCCTTCAGCTTCTGTTGGCAGCTTTTGAGCAAAATTACCAAAGCAAAGCCCGTCTGCCTTCTTGACACCCAGAACAAAGGCCCAGGACAGACAGGCTTGGTGGCTTGGCCATGACTGAAGGCACTTTCTTTCCCACCTGTCCAGGGAAAAAGCAGCGAGACCAAAATAGACTGTGGAGTACATGAAATTCAGGAGGGTAGGTGGCCTTCATCTCCAGTTAGCTGTAAAAGCCAGAAATGTCTGATTCCTTCCCAGATGACGTAGTGTTTCTATTAGAGCACCTGGGTGTGTAACTAGTAGCGAGGGCACATGCTGTGTGGGGAAGCACATCTGAATGTGAGTGAAATGAGCATGGCCTGGTGCCAGTATTTTATAGCCAAAGTTTCCATGAGAACTATTTAATGTAGAATTTATGTTAACCCTCAACTGGAGGGACGCTAACGATATCAGAATCTCCTCGAGGAATTTAAAAGAAAATAATTGCCACTCTACCTCCTCTCCCCACCCCATGTCAGATTCAGACCCTACAAGAGAGATTTAATGAATTGATTGAAAGGAAAGGTCACAAACTGCCCTTTTTTCAGTGGACTCTAAGCTGATGTGTTTTCCTTTGACCAGTGTAATATGTGCATCTGTTTTTTAAAAAACTTTGCATGTGTCTAGGTGAGGGCCTAACACTCCATTTTGTTATAGTCTCTTCCATTCCCTAATGTCTTAAAACCAGCACCTTCACCCTTTTACATTAACTGTCTGGACCCTAAAGATGTTTGAGTTTTAGACCCCCCTGACCTAAAGCCAAAATACACAGAGAGCCTCCTCAGAGTAACTTAGTTCAGGAACTAGAGTTTGCAAGCTGAGAAGGCTTAGTTGAGAAGAAAACAAACATATATTGCAGCAGATTTGAGCAACATTTTTGATACTTAGTGGGCATGATGAATGGGAAGAAAAAGAGACCAATTAGTGGCAATCTCCTCATTTTGTCAAAAGATAGCCTATGTAAACATAGGGGTTTTTGCCTCAGAGCTTTGTATACACTGCTCCTGGGACACACACTATGCTTTGTGTTAGTGAAATAGAGCTTTGGAGGAATTTAATTTGGAAAAATCTAGCAACCCACAGTTGCCCAACCACTCCCATATTTGGAAACCAAATGCAAAAAGTACTGACGGGTGGTGATTCATCTGCCTTTGACGGTCATTGCAAATGGGATCTGCAGGGGTTACATCTGGGCCTAGAGCCAGTAAGTGTTTTCAGAAATGATTTGGAGGATGAAGTTAAATGTTCAAAGAGCTGACTGGTACAGGACAGATATGCCTCTTAGGAGAAAACTTGTTAATTCTGCTTCTAAACCAGGAAAGAAGCCACAGGAAGGAGAGAGAGAGAGCGATGGGTACATTAATGAACGGCTTGTTAGCTTCATGCTGTAGCTCCATAGGCAATTAAGTAGTCTGGGTACCATTTCTGGCCGAGAGTGGTAGTACTATAGAGAACGAGATTAAAATGATCACATCCAAGTTCATGTGGTGACTGTGGCTGCCTTATGTCTTAGCATCACTTGGAGGTTGTGTACCTCCAAATAAAGAATTGTGTCTAGCCTAATCCTGGGGCAGAATGATGGTGGATCTTAGTGAATAAAGCAAGAGAAGTCTTTGACTACCCACCAGTAGGTAACTATGTTGATATCTCTTCATCTCAGGTAAGGGTGCTCCTTTCTACAATTGTTTTTAGGGAGAAATCAGGAAAAGCTAGGGATACCAGGTGATCTCCAAATAGAAAACATGCCCCTCTTCCACAGAATAAGTATATGGGTGGATGTACCATTTTTATCCATAGTAGAAGAGGGAAAGAGGTCAGTGAGTAAAGGTGTAAATAATACTGAATATATTTATTACCTGTGGAGGCCCCAGACAACCAGAACAATAAACATGGTAAGGGGAAATATACACAAGATTGTATCTATCACTCAGGCACCACCCATGGTGGGCATCTTTGGGGTCACAGGGATGAGAGACCTTAAGCATCCCGAAAAGCCAGGTAAATCAACCAAGGAAAGATCTGCTGCATGGGTCTCCAGCTCTGTCATCTGTGGGATGTATGTATCCATGACAAAAGTTTTCAAGTTAAATGTCTTCTTTCTGAATTAAAGATAGCAGGGGCGTTCGATAAATTATGTTTCGTTTCCTTTCTCAGTGGATTCCAATCTATTTTTATATGCTGGGAAATATGCAATTTGAAAATAATTTTATAGATCATGAGCGTATCTTGAGGAAAACACAGTAAAACTCTTCAAGTACCCAACCTTTAAGAACTACCTTCTTGCCGTGAAGCCTTACTGTCTGGCGTAGGATTCTCTCTCCTAGACCTGAGCTCCATGAGCTCAGCTGAGGTGCCCTGTAGTGCAGTGGTTGAAAGCATTGAGGTCAGCACCAGAGAGATCTGAGTTTGAGTCCCGCCCCCCCTTTTACGTGGTCTGGAAACGTTGTCATATATTGAATTGTGTCCTCCCAAAAGCAATATTCGAGTCCTAATCCCCTGGTCCTGTGACAGTGAACCCATTGGGAAACAGGGTCTTTGAAGATGCTATTAGTTAAGATGAGGCCAAACTGGATCAGAATTGGCCAAATCCAATATGACTGGTGTCCTTACAAGAAGGGGAGAATTGAACACAGTAAGAGACCGAGATGGCCACGTAACAGAGTCGGGGATTGAGTTATTCCATTCACCAAGGAGCACCATGGATTGCCAGCCATCACCAGAACCCTCCAGACTTCAGAGGAAGCATGGTCCTGCCAACACCTTAATTCAGACTTCCGGCCTTCAGAGCTGATGTAGGACATTTCTGTTGTTTTAAGCCAACTAGCCTGTGGTACTTAGTTACAGGAGCCTTGGAAAACTATGACATTAGATAAGTTTTATAGCTGTTCTTAGCCTTAGGTACTTCATCTGTTCTCTAGTGCAGAGCACAGCAGTACTAGTATATCACTGTCCAAAAAGAGTATCATGTGAACCATGTGTGTAATTTAAAATTTTCTAATAACCACATTATAAAAAAAACCACAGAATTTAAGTAATTGTATTGTTAACCCATTATATCTAAAATATTACCATTTCAATATGTAATCAATGTAAAAATTTAGTAATAATATACTTTACAATTTTTTTCATATGTCTTTGAAGTCAGTGTGTATTTTATACATACAGCACATCTCAATTAGGACAGTGTAGCTCTGTGTAAGTTAGGACAGGGTTCAGCTGAAACTCAAATAACAGTGACTTAAATAAGATAGAATTTCTCTATCATGTATATGAAGTCTGAAGGTAAGCCATTAAGGGCTGGTATGGCAACTCCATTAGGTCTCAGTATTCTAGCTTGTTCATCCACCATGCTCAACTCATAGCTTCCTATGTGATACAAGATAGCTGCTTGAGCTTCAGTAATCACAGCTGTATTCCATCCCAGAGGAGGGAGGAAGAAGGAAAAAGGGCACTGTTTTAGTTTCCTAGGCTGCTTAAGCAAATACCATGAAATGGGTTGGGTTAATAAATGGTAATTTATCGGCTCATGGTTTGAAGCTGAGAAAAAGTCCAAATCAAGACATTAAGGCAATACTTTCTTCCCAAAGGCTGCAACTTTCTGGGGCTGGCTGTTGACAACCCTTGGTCCTTAGCTTGTCACATGGCAAGGCACATGGCAGCATCTCCTGGTCTCTCCCTTGTCTTCTGGGTTCTGTTGATGTTCAGCTTCTTGTTTTCCATGTCTTTCTATTTCTGTCTGAATTTCACTCAGTTTATAAAGGACTCCAGTAATAGGATTAAGACCTACCCTGATTGAGGTGGGTACACCTTAACTAAAGTACCCTCATTTCAAAAGTCCTACCCACAATGGGTTCACACCCACAGAAATGGATTAAATTTAAGAACATGTTTTTCAGGTATCTCTTTTTTTTTTTTTTTTTTTTTTTAAAGATTTTATTTATTTATTCATTTATCCCCCCCCGCTGCCCGCGCTCGCCGGGTCAGCCAACCACGCCGCGCGGGCGGACCCGCCCCCACCAGGAGGCCCCGGGAACCGAACCCGGGGCCTCCCACATGGCAAACGGGAGCCCCACTGATTGAGCCACAGCCGCCTCCCTTCAGGTATCTCTTATGAGAAGTTGCACACAGCACTTCCACCTACAACCCAATAACAAGAACTTAGTCATTTGGTTATACCTAGCTGCAAAGGAGGCTTATTTCTACACTAAATTTCTATGATTTTCTAAGAATCCAATGATTTGATTTATATATGTATGCTCCCTTCCACCATTCAATTAAAACTCACAGCATTGTTATTTCTACACTGTCATTTCCCCTTTATAAATGTTCTAAGATTATAGTTTGGTATGGTTCTCTCTTGGCTTCTTTCAGGAAAGTTGTTTTTCTTGAGAGTTGTCAAATTTGCTGATTGTGCAACCCCTATAGTTTTAGGTTTAAATCACTCTCACTGTGTCCCCTGGTGGAAGTATCCCCTCTAGGAATAGGACCTCTACACCAGCAGAGGCTAGAGTTGAGGGGATGAGGAAGCACACATTTCCCAAGCGGGTCACTGGGAGTGATGGTAAGTGAGGCTATTCCAGCTACCACTCCTTTGTTACCTGACCAATGTATGCAACTTGTTGAGGACCTAAGACCATAGAAGAGTTAAATATTTAGGAAATATACTGCATCCTGGAGGATGGTAGTCTCATCATCACAGAGTATCATCTCTAAGCTGACACCTCAGTTGTGCTTCTAAAAGACCATCCTGTCACTCTATCAGGCAGCAGCTTCTAGATGGTACAGTATGTGATAGAACCAGTGAATCATGTGGTTGTTTGCTGACTGCCACATCTCCATTACTTTAAAGTGGATCCCTTGGTCTGAGCGATGTTATGTGGGATGCTATAAGCCCTTGGATAGTGATGGCTGGCTGAGTCCCTGCAGAAAGAAAAGGTAAAACCCCGCCTAGAATATGTATCAATTCTTGTCAGGATGGATCATTGCCCTTTCAGAATGAAAGGGGTCCAATGTATTCAGTCTGTGCCAAGTAGCTGGCCATTTATGAGAAGTTGCACACAGCACTTCCACTTACATCCCACTAAAAAGAACTGAATTATTTGGCTATACCTAGCTGCAAGAGAGGTTGGGAAATGTAGTCTTTATTTCAGACAGCCAAGTATCCAGCTAAACAAGGACAGGAAGGTGACTGCTGTGAGAGAAATTAGCTGTCCTTCCATAATGCCAATCTCCTGAAGTTAATGGGGGTGGGAGGAGTTGAATGAGAGTAGACTGGTTGCCATATCAAGATTTCATTCAACATTGATCTCTGCAGCTGGCAGGTTGGATATTTGTTAGCAGCAAATATGATCAGTCATGGAAAATAGGATCCCATGCATTTAGGCCCATGTATAGCCTCCATCCCTGCCACTATGGCTAATCTACTCATGAGCTCATTGTGCCAGCACTGGGGTGGCCAATGACAGAGGCTGGCTGGCATCAACTGGCAAAGTCTTTCTGTCTATTTAATTGGTTAATGAGTCTTCCATGGTTGATGCCACATTTCACGTTCACTCCCACACGGCCATTCACATGCATCTCCCTTCTCCCTAATCTCCCTCTCTTCCTCTTTCTAGGTGCCTGACCCACCAACCAAGTCATTTGTCTCTGCCCATGAGTTTATATATATTCATACTCAGGGCCACATTTCTTTCCATTCAAAGTTGATGACCCTTTGGTGTACTTCCCAAAGCTATACCCACTAGGAGGATTCCCTGTACCACTGTCATAAGAGCCACCTCCCTTTCAGCAGCTGTGCAAGGTTCTGGAGAAACAGTGGTGGATGACATGGGGATCTGGGCCACCTTCTCATGTACCTTACTTGTGCCCTCTAACCCTGCTTGTGCCTCATCCCAGATCCATCATTTCCATCCTACAAGGGATTGCTGTTGGGCCCACCAGGACTTAATACTTGGTGGGTCTGAGAGAACCCAACACATGATGAGCAGCTAGGGCCACAAAGTCCCTTGATGTCCCAAGGTCAGATGTTCTGTTTTTACCAGAGCCGAATGGCACTCCAGGAGCTATTTTTCAAGTGGTGAATAACTCTCAGCTAAAGATAGCCTGGCCTTGCTTCAGAACCCTAGGAGTCTATGCTGTAATTTTCCTACTGGGGCTTGCCATAAGGCCTGCACTGCATCTTTCCCAACCAGAGACATATCTAATAGCATAGGGTCTGCTGATTCATATGGCTCAAGTAGCAGGAAAGCTTGCATCACAGCCTGGACCTGCTGCAGCACTGTTTACTGCTCTGGGCTCCACACAAAACTGGAAGCCTTTCTTGTCAGTCAGTAAATCAGTTGGAGCAGTATTCCCATTTCCAACTATGGAATTTGATGCTTCCAAAACCTGAAGAGGCTACAAGGCATGGTGCTTTCTTCTTGGTGGTGGAAAGTTTGAGATGCAATAATTTGTCCTTTATTTTGGAGGGGATGTCCTAAAATGCTCTAGACCAGAAGTTGGCAAATTTTTTTTGTAAAGGGCCAGAGAGTAAATATTTTATGCTTTGTGAGCCGTATGGTCTCTGTTGCAACTACTCAACTCTGCTATTGTAGTATGAAAGTAGCAATAGACAACTCTTAAATGAATGGGCATGGCTGTGTTTCAATAAAACTTGATTTACAAAAACAAGCGATGGGACAGGTTTTGCCAACCCTTGCCCTAACCCCTGAAATCCTAAGAAATTCACAATGTGGTAGGGGTCCTTGATGATTTGATCTACAATTTTCTGGAGTACAAGTGTCACCTCTTTTTTCAATTAACATGGTGTCACTGATACCATGAACCATTGTAATGTCCTGGAGAACGTCCAGATGATCCAGATCCCATATACAAATGGCAGGAGAATTAATGCAGCCTTGGGTCAAGACCCAAGATGCCATTGTCCATCCCATGCGAATGGAAGCTACTTCTGTTCCTCCTTCGTGATTTGAAAATCTGATGGGTTTTATCTAGCACCCCCAGGATCTAGCCCTATATATGCCCTTTCAGATCCTGTATATTTGGACTGGGACTGTGCAGTTCTTTTGACTGATAGTCCTTCCTTTCTTCCCACAGCAGGTCAGCATGTCTCTGGTGGTTTATGATGTGACTCAGCCCTATTTATAGGTTTGGTGGGGAGGCAAGGTATGGGTGGATCCCAAGGGGGCATGTGTTGTCTTGCTAGGCAGAAGACTCTGCATTGTCTTCAAGCAAGGACAATAGTGCTATTTTTTTAACAGGGAGGAGCGGGCCACTTCTGCAAGCCCAGCAATTTCTGGGAATTCGAGATTTCAAGTGTACCAGTCAGGGTTCTGACCTTGGTGGGGCAGCCCCGTTAGTGTTGAGAATTCTATCTTCTCTGGAGCTCTGCTACTGGTATAATTCAGATCCTAAGCTTTTTATGCCATCCAGCTGCCAAGGAGGCTATCTTGCTTTTACACTTTGCCTGATATAGTTTACCAGTCTCCTTCCCCTTTTCATTATCTTTCTTCCATGCATTAGTGGTCTCTGTAACAGCCATCCAAATTCTATAGTCCTTATAATAACTATTTCCCTAAACCTTTCAAACATCTGTGACATTGCCACTGCCAGTATATTCCCTTCCTTCAGTATCCTATCCCAATTAACCTCCTGTGAAAATTTTAACAACTGAATTCCGAAGCCTACCAGGGCCCCACCTATTTCAGAACTGATCCAATTCCAAAATCCCATTTTAGAGTCTCTTTCCCAGAACCATGCCTGGTATCAACTATCACAATTCAACTTTCCTAAGAAAATAATAGTGAAACCCTAAGATTTGCATGGAAGAGATTTCTTGGTGAGTGCTCTCTGGAACAATGCCTGTGAGGTGTGAGGGAAGCAAGACCCTTTTAAAATGTCTATGTGACAGCTGATCCAACTGGCAAGGAGATGTGACCATCCCCTGGACCTGAAGGGAATAGTTGTAGCCTGTGTAGAGCTAAAAATCCAGTATGTACCTGTACCAGAAGAGCTGCCTGCAAGAAGAAGCCTACTGCCCCTTACCTGGTGTAGTGCTGGTTAAGTGGTGGTCCCTCCAAGGATCTTGAGATGAAGAGATCATCCTGGATTATCCAGGTGGGCCCTAAATCCAATGACAGGAGATGCACAGGGAGATTTAACAGACAGAAGAGGAGGTGGTAAGGTGACCACAGGGGCCAAGATTGGAGCCCTGCAGCAGACAGCCATCAGAAGCTAGAAGATGCAAGGGACAGAAGCTCCTCTCCTAGAGCCTTTGGAGGATAAGTGGCCCTGCCAACACCTTGGTTTTGTATGTCTGGCATCAAGAAGTATGAGAGAATAAATTTTTGTTTTTCATGCCACCAAGTCTGTGGGTAATTTGTTACGGCAGCATCAAGAAACTAATACACTTGGGATCCTTTTGTTTTGAAAATACTTATTTCTCTTTTTCACGCAAGGGTGATCAGGAACCTTCTAAGTTTCATTGAATACATTCCTTTTGTGGTTAATTTTTATTGGGATCCTTTATAGTTGAAGGATAAAGTGCAAACCATTTCCTTAGCAGAGGTCGAGGCACCTGTAGAGAACTGAATGAACATTTTTCTGGGAAGAAGGTCCTTAGCCATTATATTCTCAGTAGGACCCAATAAACTTTAGGAATTTCTGAATGGGGGTAGGAGCAAATGAAAGAATGAGAGACAGCTGAGCTTTGAGGGAAATAGGAACAAAGACTGTGAAAAGTACAAAGAGATTATGTTTCAAATATTTGGAAGCAGGAAGAACCCAGTGTGTCTGTTCAGAAGGCTTGATATCCATGTCTTTAGAAATAAGCTTCAGTTTCCTAATAAATGCAGGTGAAGAAACAGAAGTTACGATGGTTTTTCAAAAGAGATGACAAAGGGCAAATTCTGTATAGTACAGAATTCAAAAGAAAGGAAATGCTTTCCAGACAGAGGGTATGGAGATTAGAGGAAATTTCTTAAATTAAAATTTGCGGAAGATTGAAGAAGTTAAATCCTGTTTCAATGACAAACAAGTAAAATGCTATCTCTGAAAGAGTTATTTCTATAATATCGGGGGGGGGGGGGGCTGGTGGTGCGGGGAAGGGTGAGAAAGCGAATTGCTCAAAATAAGGAATGGTCTGACCTTAAGGATGACTCAAAAGGAAAAGAAACAGGGCACATTTTCTGAGCCTGTCTCTATGACAAATTATGAGATGAAATCCAGAAGATTTGGAACAAGTCTTGGCCAGAACCTTGACTACCAAAACCGTGAGCCCCAATTGATGGCCCATTCCATTGAGCACCAGGCAAAGTGCCTCCCAATCAGTAGATAAGCTGGGATGACGGGCATTGCTCCTCTGTAAAAGTACTTGAGGTTGGGTTGGGATGGGGTAGGGAGAGAAAAGAGAAGAGAGTGTGTGAGAGCAGCTCTGCTTCCGGGAAAACTGCAAAAGAGTCTCGGTAGCCTTCTATGACAAGATTAAAAAGTGTTTTTGATACAAATTACCTCACAGGTGTTTACTGTTCACAGTTTACCTACATGTCTGAAAGGAGCAGGTGAAACTCCAAGCCTGGTTTTCAGCACATAGTTTATCATTCTAACCATAAGAAAACATCCCTCACCAAGCAGGTCCTTAAAATTTTCACAGACTACAGGCTTTCATGCCACCCACCTGGGAAAGAATATCAAAAAGCTCATTTGCAATCCGTTACATTTTTTAAGAGCTCAGGAGAAGCAAAATGCATATATGTATACTATAGACTGCAGTAAGGATTGCATCTAAGGATTCTTCTTAACATCCAGTTCTTTTCTGGAGCAAATACAATGTTTCTAAAACTCACATGAACAAGAAAACATCAAGAAAGGGCCTTATTGAGTTTGTTTGTTGTTTGTTTTAGGATAAGTCATATTAGACTCCATGTATCCTTGAACATAATCATTAAATTAAGTAGAGAAATAAAATGTACCAGCCATTTGACCATGGAAGTTATGTGATGTAAAGGCACATTTTGTAACATGAATATTCAATGTAACACAAAACTTTCCTTTCCAAGCAGGCAATTGCTTGTGAATGGCTTCCAGCATCTTCCCTTACCCATAAAGTCCACTGATGAATTTCTACTTGTTCTAATACAAATAAGAAAGTGGCAGGATACTTACTTCATTTATCAAACACTTATATAGAAATCTCTATGTATTTGGTACAAATACTTCCATAGCACTTTACAACCATTAACCCATTTAATCCTAAAAAAAAAAAAAAAAATCAAAGAGGTAGGTTACATTTTCATCTCCATTTTACAGATGAGGAAACTGTCATATAGCTAGGAAGCAGTGGAGCCAGGATTTAAACATAGTTTGTGCAATTAGCAACTATACCATGCTACCTCTTAAGTAATAGTATAAAAGTGAATTGAGTGGGAGACAGTGTGGTCTACAGTGTGAACTGTGGTCTATGGTTGGTGGCAAGGCTCCAGGATGTGTAAGTTCATTGAGGTTGGTGGGCCACACTATGGGAGATGTTTGTGTTGGATGTGGTGGGAGGTGTGGGAGGTGGGCAGCATGGGAATCCCAGTGGGTTCTGTGTAATATTTTGGGTAATCTAAGCACCTCTTAAAATATATGTATATATATATAAAAAAAATAAAAATAAATTTCAAAAAAAAAAAAAAAAAGTGAATGAAGCAGAAGTATGAAAGTGTTCATATGTCAGCATTTCTTAAAACTGGATATTCTTCAGGAAGGTTATCTAGAATGTTTATTTGGACAGATTTTCAGCATGGGTTTCTAAAATAATGATTTATGAGGCTTTATGGTATAAATACAGTGGTAGAGATAGTCAATTGATATATTCGCACCTCAAATCTGTATGCATCTTTAAATCATCATAATATATTTCTCTGAGTATAAAAAGCAATAAATGTTCATATTTCAAAGATTCAGAAAGCACATAGCAAAATTTTTTTTTTTTTTTTTTTTTAAGATTAGTTTTTTTATTTTTTTTATTTTTTTTATTTTACCGGGAGGTCCCGGGGATCGAACCCAGGTCCCTCCATATGGGAGACGGACACCCAACCAGTTGAGCCATATCCGCCCCCAGCAAAATTTTTTTTTAAATCATTCATAATCCCACCATTCAGAAATCATTACTGTTAATATTTTCATATGTATAGTCTCTAGTCTTCTATTTGTCTATCCATCTATTGACTTGACATTTATCAAAGAAAAACAATTTGCTCTTTTTTCAATGCCCCAACATGTACTGAATATTCTCTATGAGTTGTTAAAGTCATAAAATCAAGATATTAAGATCACAAAATTACTATCATACTAGAAACAAGTCCCCAATGATTCTAGACCATTCTTAAAAATCCAAATATTCAGTCTAATTAAAGTTATAGTGGTGATATATTTCAATATGACTTAGTTATCACATTTTCTGCATTACCCAGAAGCAAAGTTTTAGCATTAATAAGATGAAAACAAAGAATATTTGCTTCTTAAACATATGCACAAATTATTACCTTCTTAATGAATTGATTCCAAAGTTTCTCTAAGAAGGCACAAGACAGCCAAAAGGAAATATTGATTTATAGATTATTCTGATACTGCTCAGAGTTTTCAAAGAAAACATATCCACGAAGGACATAATTACTAAAGTACAAAACACCTTGCTGAGCTAGATGTGGAAGAAATAGATTATTTTCATGCAGGAGGAAAATGAACACTGTGAATCAATCTAATCATATTGAAAATTGGCCTGGGTACACGCGGTTGTCTTCAATACCACAAGTGGCTGTAAGAGATTCCTGAGCTGAGAGTAGATTCCAATTGAGGGCAACAATGTCATAGCCTTGAAGACAACTTCCTCTTGACTTTACCAGTAATTTTACCATATGGATTGTCTAGAGGTAGCAAGACCTGTAGAAAAATCACATGCGAACTTCAGAAGCATTAAAATAGCCCTCGCCTTATTCCTATGAATCAACATTAAAACATCACCAAATCCTGTTAAAAAGGAAGATGTATGTGACCTACAGTAAAGTTACTTCAACCATGGGAATGCCTTATTTTTCTGGCCATAGTTGAGAGATGGGTCAATGTTCCAGAAAATTAAAGGGTTTTTGAAAAATTGTAATTCATTGGGATATAAATGTTTCTAAGATGTATTATATATCCCTGCTTTTTAAACAGAATGTAGTGAACATAATTTTACTTTTTCCTGATGACTCACTTTGTGCATCAATCATTGCCCAATGCTGTAATACAGTCAGACCCTCAGGAGCATTTGCTGTCTGTTGTTAACCCAATGCTAAATGGCTCCAGACAGCCATGCTTTTAGCGTTCTTCTATCTTCCCACCCTGTCATTTGTCACTTCTCTGCTGTTGTCAGAGTGTCCTGACTCCCTGCTTCTCGTGTTTTGCCTTCACTCTGAACATACCTGCTGGGTGAGAGCCTGAAAGTGGCTCCAGCCATCCCCAAAGTGCAGCCACAGGCATGGGGACAGCTTGCTTAGCACTCAGGTGCCTTTATGCAGAGCCCCCACCCGAAGGAACTCAGGCCTTCCTGCCCCCAGGCCCCAGCCAGCTCCAGGAGGGAGCTGGGGTTGCTGCAAATGCAACTTGGATGCAGGGCTCAGTGCCGGCCTGAGGCATCAGGGCCCTTAGGAGTCCCTCCTCTCTCTGCCTGGGGTCCTGAGCTGAGCACTGTTTCAATCCAGTCATAAAAAGTCTGATCCTTTTCTGTTTGGGGTCCATCTGTTTTGCCTCAGGTGAACATGACCAGAATTTCACTTGCCCTTTAGAAGGTAATCATTTAAAAAGGGCTTGACATTCTAACTAATGAAATTCTGGTGGTCAACCTCTCCTTCCTGTAAAGTACATAGACCTCCTTTCATCCGAATGAATAGCACACTGGATCAAGGATGCTCTCTTCTGCAACTCCGGGTGCTATGTCGCCGACACTGGCCCCTAAGAATGACCTTTGTTCCCCCATACAGCCCCCCAACCTCCACCTGCAGCTGATGGCAGTGCAAAGCCCAAACGGACTCCACCAATAGTCATTTGTAGAGCAGAAATAAGGCACCTGACCAGAGCGATTGTGGCTATGGAGGCTCCTGCATCAGCAGATTCAGAATGTGGGCTCTTCTGGAGACCTTTTCTTTGGCTATGATTCTAAAGCAGCACAGCCATGTTAATAGGTGGCCCCTGCCCCATCTTGCCTCTCCCCACACTCCAAATGAAGCAACCTAAAATGGTGTTTTTCAAATTCTAGAAGCCTTTGGGAGGTTGGATCAAATAGAGAAATGCTGTCATCTTAAAAGTGGTCTGAGACAATGCAGAACTGTGTGGGAGAGAGTGAGGTCTACAATGTGAACTATGGTCCATGCTTAATGGCAAAGCCCCAGGATGTGTTTATCAATTGCAATTAATGTGCCACACTAATGAAGGATGTTCATGAGGGAGGTTGTGGGAGGTGGGGCATATGGGAATCCCTATATTTTTTGTGTAACATTTATGTAACCTAAGTATCTTTTTTAAAAAATGAAAAAATGAAAGAAAAAAAAGTGGTCTGAGGGGGAGGGACAGTTAGGCTCTCTCAGGAGCTGACCCTGTAAGCCACCTGTCAGGACTTCAGGCCATTTGGTCAGACACGTGGAGTGGGTTAACCTTCTGCCATGGCTAAAAACAAGTCAAGGTAAGTGCTATATTCCAAGACAAGGTTTTCTTTCAACCTGGCCTTCAGTAACTGCAACTAGAAACGCAAGTACTCTTTCATCTTAAAAATGAAAATAGCATCTTTTTCCCTCCTCATGACAGAAGAATTATGATGCTGTGGCACTCTTTGGGGAAGTGAATTTCAGAGCTGTTTTCATGGGCACAGTCTGTTCTTTCTTTGTCTTTCCCCCTCTGCAGCTTCCAACCCTGCTTTATAATCATTCACCAATTTCTAGGGTTCTCCAGCCTCGGACATTGAAAGGCCTCTGGGTCTGAGAGTGCTCTAATCTGTGGCAGCTATAAATATTCCCCCAAGCAACAGCGGCTAAGATGATATTATCATCTTTAGTCAATGATATTATCATGCCAAGTTTAAAAGAGGGGTGGGGGTAGAGGAGGGACTTGAAATATTTTTAAAGTTCTCTTACCTCTTCCTTGTTGATCAGTCCCATTTTGGACATGTCTATGTTAAAGTAGTGAATGTTTGGCAGGCTGATTTCTATATCTTCTATCTGGAAGTCACAATAATATGCATCACTCTGGGCAATTGTGAGTCTAACTCTTGGTCGCCCCTCCCCCCACCAACCACCTATTCCTGAGCCTGTTACTCAGGCTCCACCTCTGTCTCTCTCACCCTGCTCTTCTACCTTCAGAAACTGTTCTCTCCTGCTAGCCCTATTACTAGTTGGTGGATCTACCCTTTTCTCCATAGTGTACAAAACTTGGTCCACTGAAAAGTAAAGTCTCCTTGGGTCAGAAACCTGGGACACCTCTCAAACATCCAACTGGTCCCCAGGTGGTGGTAGGTCAACCTCCCAAATTCTTCCACATTTTATTTCCTCTTCCTCATGCCTGTCTCTAACATTTGTAGGCCCTGTGGTAAGAGTATAGGTGGAGGACCACACACCAGATTTCTAAAGATTTTAAAGTTATAAATCACGCTAACAAACGTTTAAGTAAAACATGTTCTATCCTTCAAACTTAATAAATATACCTTCATAACAACCTGGAAGGCCAGGTTTAAATTTAAAATTCTCTGATTCCTTGGAGTGCCATGTCAGGATATGGCAGTGTGGGAAGAGCCAGCCCCCAGCCCTGACCTGCCCTACCTTCCCTCTTGGACTCACATGCATGGTCACCCCAGCCTGCCTGACAAGTCCTGGCCATACTCTTGCAAACAGCTACCACTTTGCCAACCCTCAGGCCTGATGGTACACACACCAATGACATGATCTGCCCCTCCAGAGGATGGAGCTGGGGAAGACGACTGCACAGCTCAGGGCTATTTGGGAAGGAAATTCTGGGGCCTTCAGTATCCACAGAATGATCTAGGAGGTGGTGTGTGGGCCCCTGCAGGGTTTGTTTTCTTGGCCCCATAGAATCTTCACCCAATGGAGACGGGCAGAGCCAAGGAAGGCCTGAGGGGCCTCTGAAATGGCGGGCCATTGCAAGAGTCCTTTTTGCCCAGGTCTAAGGGCCTGCCTTAGCTCAGGCCCTCCTTCCTTGGCAGGTTTCCACAATAGCATCCCATTAGGTCTCCTTTCCAGGTGTGTAATACTTTTAATTCATTACACACACGTCTTTCAGAATGATCTTCCTAGAATGCAAGTCTGGTCACATCATACCCTGTTTAAACCCTTCAGTGACTCCTAAGAGCCTTCAGGAAAAGATAAAGTACATAGTCTATAGCAAAAGTCCATGGTCTGGTTCCTGTTTCATCTCTAGGTATATGGAAATACTCTGACTCCTGGGGCTTCACATATGGTAGACTCTCAACATTAAATGATTCTACCATTCTGTCTCCCTCACCATTGAGTGTACAACAAGATAACTGTTACTTGTCCCTAAAGACTCAACTCAAGCTCCTCTCCCTCCAGAAAGCCTAGACGGCCAATTTCCTAAACCTAAATTAGGTGCTCTCCCCTGTATTTCCATAATATTCCATTCTTTATTGTGTTGTTAGTTTCCTCATTTTCTTCTTTCACTAAAGAATGAGCTCTTCAAAGGTAGAGGCCATGTCTAATTTATCTTTGTATCCCTCATGTGCTGCCAGAGACAATAACAATTCAATGATAACAAATGTATATATGATGGATAATGGGTGATGACTCCTCTCTACATCTCTCCTTTATTCTTTGGCTCCCCTGAAACATGACTAATTACCCCTCCCTCAAGGCATTCAGTTGCCCTGAATATAAGGCTTAAATGAGTGGCAGATTGAAGGGACTCAAAGAATTCTCAAGAAAACTAAAGAACCACAGCAGTGGCATGTCTTTTCAGGTTGGACGGATTTTTCCATTTTTTGCTCTCTTCTCACTTGCAATAATAAGCTTTTGAACAATAACAGATGTCATTTTTCATGTGTCTTACAGTTTCTTATTTTAACTCTCAACTCTTCCTCAGAGCTGACAGAATACACAAGGTTTCTCAGTCCTCAGAATGGCAAGTGACAAAACGTACCTCCGGAACCCGGCTCAGAGAAAGCACCTGGATGTCGTAGAGGGTCTTCTGCACAGAGGGTGAGTACTCGCCTTTGTCATACGGCCCAGCGAACTTCTCCAGGACAGTGTCCCAAACAATGTCCCTAAAACATAGACACCGCACAGGCGAGCCCTTTAGGAGAACAGTATAAAGCTAAGAAGCAGTGACCTCTCTGCCTCCCAGAAAACAGTTTCATTGCTGATTTTCAAAGAGATTAATAAATTTTAGTACCAACAAAACTCACCTCCCACTCACACTCACACACACAGCATTCAACAAACATATTGAATGTCACTAGGCTGTCATCATAATCTGGTGCTAGAGACAAATGGGCATTCCAGGGAAGCCTCCACCCATGTTTGAAGAACCTGTGAAGGTGACTTCCAAGTGCTCTGACCCTCTTATTGCTTAGCTTGGCTCGTCCCTTGCACTGTGATATTTTTGGATGTTTTACTCTGTGCCAAGCATATTATATGATTACTTCATTGAATTCTCTCACCATACCTGAGGCAGGTACTATTATTATCCCTCATTTAGAGATGAGGACCCTGAGCTTAAAAGTTAAGGGATCCCCTCCAGAATATTACCCTGACACTCACGTGCTCAGCTGAGGGTTCTTTACAGCATAAATATATCAGGCTACTGCCCATGGGGAACGTGAAGAAAAAAAAGTAAAGAGAAGGCCCAGGTGAGGTTCTCTTCAAGCATTTCAGACCCATCACAAAATAAAAGGAGCAGAGCAAAACTATAACAGTGTGAGGAAGCTACCAGAGGTAGACTACAGTTTATCATGCAGTGGAAGTTTATAACTGGAGCTTCAGCAAAGGAATGAAATACCTGGTCAAAAAAGCAAACTCTCTGACCCTAGGAGTTCAGAGGCCTAATGACTGCTTGTTAAGGATATTGTAGAAATAATCATACCTTTACATTTTTAAAGCATTTATCATTTACAAGGCGCTTCTATGCACATCATGTCATTTTGAGTTTAGCCTAGGGTGACAAATTGTTCTGTGGTTTTCTGGGACATGAGATTTGCAGTGCTAAAACCAGGAAAGTCCCAGGTAAACTGGGATGAGCTGGTCACCCTAGTTCTGCCCTCTTTGCAACTAGTATGAGGTAGCAAGGTCAGATATTATCTTCCTTTAATACAGTGGTTCTTAAAGTCAGCAGCAGCAGCAGCATCTGGGAGTTTTTCAGAAATGCAAATACTTGGGCCCCATCCTAGACCTACAGAAGGAGAAACTCCAGGAGTTTCAGAAATCAGAATCAGAAAACCTGAGGGTGGGCCCAGCAACCTGCATTTTAACAAACCCTCCAAAGGATGCTGAGGCACACTAATGCTTGAGAACCACTGATTTAATACGTTAAAAAAACATGGGGTAAGGGAAATCAAGGTCACATGGCTGATAGGATCTGCGATTCAGGTGCAGATTAACTAACTCTTCCAAAAGAAGGGATTACTGAATAGTTAGGAGGCTGGATTGAATGGCTTCTAAGTTTCCCTTTCAGATCTAAGAGTCCATGAACTCTGAGCCCCTGGGAAGAAGCCGCCACCACCTGCCCCAGCTCCAGGCTCCAGCACACAAGCTCATACCAGGAAGCCTCAAAGTCCACATCTCTGCCCTGGTGGTAGCGCCACTTGCAGTACACTTGGGTGGCAAAGCACCGGTCCTTCACCTCGGGGAGGGTGGTGAACTGGTCCTTGAGGAATCCTTCAAATCCGGATTGAGTCGTTTTTAAGACCTTGAGGTCTTTGATTCCAGAATGAATGACTGGAAGGCCTGTTTTAAGTAAAAAAGCAGGAGAGGATGATGTCATACAGAAAACCGTGCCTCCTCACTGACACCCTAGCACTGAGGACTCTGATCTCTAAAACATGGCACACTGTGTTTGTAAAAGAACCATATCACTGCTCCGTGTCTTGTCTTCCTGTCTCCTTTGCAGCCCGAGTGGTGAGGAAGGCAGGCTCTTCCCTCTATCTGGATTCAGTGAATCCTTACCCTCTCCTGCCCTAGGAAAACTGAAGGTCAGAGAATAAAGCTCCAGGTTGTGATGAAACCCACAGAAATAAATACCTGCCTGTCAGCTACAGCAGGGGCATCTTCCAAGCCAAATCACCTAAGGTAAGGTAATCGTGCGGAAATGAGTTAGTAAGCTCCACCAGAGCCATTCCTTCTGTCTGCTATTGCTACTGCAGCTCCCTTTTTTGGGCGCTGTCCTTATGTTGACCACCTGCACTGGTTGATGGCTCCAATCGCCACCAGACCCTGATGGTGACTCAGTTTCCTTATGGTAACAAGCTCAGCAAAACCAGACAACTTCATGCATGGTTAAAACACAGGCCAGGCTGAGCCTAAGCAGAGCCTGGGAAGATGAGGCTGGGGACCCATAAAGTATCCATTGGCCTGAGGTGATACCAATAAAGGCTTTTGTTTTTGTCTGAAGGCAAAATGAGGAAGTTGCTCTTGAGTTCCTGGGGGAGACGGAGTAGAGCTGAAAACAATGGCGGATACAGGATTCTCCTGCTGTGCCTGCAGCCTCAGAGGTGAACGGGAAAGCTGGGGGAGTGGTGATAGGCATAATCTGAGAAACCATCTTTGTGTGTCAAGCAGTTCTGGCTCAGAGCCCAGTTGACAGGTAGGCCAGAGTTAGGGAGAGGAAGATTTTCTCTTTTTCTGTATGGAACACACTATGGCTCCAGCAGTCTGGTGAAGCCTGAAGAGAACATAGAGCCCTCTAACACACTAGGAAGACTCAGGGTGCAATGCTCTGTGGAGAGCAGCGTTCTGCCACTGACCCAGCATGTGCCAGGCAGAGCCAGCGAGGCAGCAGTTGTAACCAATGGGTGCACATGTGAGGCAGTGCTTTAGGGACTCTCAGAAGGAAAAGTGGGAGAGTTTGGCTGGAAAGTTCTAGCAGTTTTGTAGTGAGGGATTATAAGGGCCAAAGCAATTTGGGAATTAAACATTACCATGACCATATTTGTGCAGACTGTTGAGGTCAGGGGTCATTTCAAGGGGCCCTTGGGTACAAACCCCCAACACCAAAGTGTCATGGTAAGATTATTAAAATCATCTCTTTTTAGTCTCTAAGTTAGTCCTGGTTCATATCTGTCATTCTTGACCTGTTTAGCCTGTAAATCTAGGACCTGAGGTGTCAGACATTACTATATGGTCTTTGTCATGGTCTCAGTTGAAGAACAAGAGAGTAATTCATGATCCTCAGTTAAAATCCAGGGTAGCTCAATAATCCAATGGTTTATGTCTCCTGTGTGGTTTCAATTGTCATGGTTAACTCAGGGGCTGTGCAATTTCAGAACTAGGGAAATAATGGCTATATTTCAATAACTTCCCTGCTACATGTGTGTGCCTACCAGAGAAGGCAATGGCCAGTGGTCAGTTGCAGGCCTTATGATTATATATGTACTTATTAAATAAGATGTTCTATGCAGAGTGTTCGAGGTAATGTGGTAAAACAGAAATTGACATTTGTTTAAAATTCTGAAGTTCTCACTGGAAGCTATATCTGAGGAAGGGTAGCAAAAAAGACAACAGCAATTCCCTAAGTGGCTACAATTTAAGGCCAGAGAATCATCCTCCCCAACATCTACCATGGAGGCTGTGTTCATTGGATTCAGAGAAGAGTCTCTAAATGTATAAAGACAAAACCTATTAAAGATTGGTAAATGTGGTTATGCAAATATGTGGTTATACTGCATTCAGCTCTAAATGCAGTATAGAGCTGATCAAAGTGAGACTAAATCTCAAACCCGAGAGACTGCAGAAGCAATCAATAAGGATCTGTTAAATGAATGAATGAGCTAGTGTTACAAGACTGACTCAGGTCAAGGAGTAGGTACTTCACAACTTAGTCTCTTTCCCTTCTAGACAGTTTGTCTCCATCAATCTTTACCCTTTCCCTTCCAGATCCCCTCAGTTCTCACATGGGGAGAAAAGGAGGGTGTCAACATTGGCTGAGAAACTCCTAACTGTAACCACACCTTTGGTTGCTGCCCTTTCTGTCTTTATCTTATTTAATCCTCACAACCCTGTAAAGTAGGCATTTTTATGCAGGTGACTTTAATCATTTACCCATAGTCACATGGCTGGAAACTGGCAGAGGTAGAATTTGAACTCTGCACCACGTTATGAAGTTCCATGCTATTCTTCCTCTTTTTTGGATCACTTCTTATCCATACAATGTTTCTTTCTTCCTTCAATTCTCTTTCCCCAGTTCTGTACTATAAGAGGTATTCCAAGGAGATGAGAAAGTTGCCACCTCCCATTTGAGGGCCTCAGACAGAGCCCCCAGCCTGAAAAATACATCTCCGTTGCTCCAAAATGGAGATTGAAACAGCTCCGTTAGAAATGGTCACTGCCTGCCTTGAAGACTTTATTCCTTAAAACTGTCCTATTAAAATGCAAAGACTTCTTAAGATAGTGAGGTTTAAAGCCTTTATAAACTAATATTATAGTCCACATCTAACTGTTATTTCTTCTAGAAAACAAAATCCTATAGAAATGAAACATGGGTTTGTAATTCAGCAGGAGCGGGGAAGTGTAGAATAAATAGTGGGTAACACTTGAAGTGGGAGAAAGAGAAAGTAAAGGAAAACCAAAGGCAAACTTTACCTACTTCATTTGTTCATATGAGGCTGGCCTTGACCACCAGCAACCATATAAAGCAATCAGACTTTGGCTTCTCCAATGGTTTTCGTCATAAAAGGATTCCTGGATGCAGTGTTGCATAGATTGAGTCCACAGCCCTGGGTCTCAGAATCCATGAGTTCAAATCGCAGCACTATCTATAAGCACTATGCCCCTGAGAAAATTACTTACCCTCTCTGTACCTTGATTTTTTCATCTGTAAAATGGGAACAATAATCATAGCTGCCTACTAGAGCTGGTACATGTCTAAGAAAGGACTTAGCATGGCTGCCCCAGAGGAAATGTCCTATAAAGATTAGTTATTATAACAGTTTTGCTGTAATTGAGTTTTTTTTTTTTTTTATGGGTAAAAATAAAAATTCTCACAATACATACAAACATTTGCAAAATGATACATAAATATATATGCATATAAGTGTATTTGCTTACAAAAATGTTATTTATATATATATGTATATACATATATTTTACGAGGTGCTTAGATTACCCGAAATATTACATGGAACCCACTGGGATTCCCATGTTGCCTACCTCCCACACCTCCGCCTCTATGAAACATGAGAAATATTTACAAGTGATTGAAATAGATAGGAAAAAGTCAATTACATGGTTTTGGCTCATTAAGTTCTGAAAACTGCTTCCTGACTCCAGCCCGAGGGTGAGATTTATTGACCTTAGAAGAGTGTCAGTCCTGCTAAGTAACTTTGAAATCATCTACTTTCTTGCTAGAATCTGAAAATGGAGAAAAAGTTGCATTCTCTAATGTGTTTTGGACTTGATTTTACAAAGAATAAAATATCTTGGGAAGCGGCTGTGGCTCAATCAGTAGGGCTCCCGTTTACCATATGGGAGGCCCTGGGTTTGGTTCCCGGGGCCTCCTGGTGAAGGCAAGCCCGCCCGCGTGGCGTGGTTAGCTGACCCAGCGAGCACAGGCAGCAAGGGGGGGATAAATGAATAAATAAAATCTTAAAAAAAAAAAAAAAAAAAAAGAATAAAATATCTCATGTTCCCAAAGACAGTTAGCTATTGCCACAGTTTGGGCAGAATGCAAACCATCTACTCTGGCACTCTCATTTTTCTATGAACAACAAACTATTTTCTTTGAATGTTAATTTTTTTCCCCTTGGCATACATTAGACACTCTGGAAGCAATCAGACAGCTTATTTTATCTTCTCCCTTGGCGGTGCCCCAGCTTTCTGAAAACTAGTACGAGCCTAAGCCTTTCAAATGCATAGGTCCATCGGCTAAAAATACAATACCTCACACATGCTAAAAAATTCCAGTTTAGGCTAATAAGAAGTAATAAGAAGTAACTCAACCAAAGTAACCTTTTCTAGGTTACTTCCCACGAAACCACTTAATCAGCTTTTTTGGTTTTTCACCACGGTTGTGGAGTAATGTAAAAGGGAGATTTTTCACATTTTACTTTGTGAGAACATAATTTTTCTAGCTTTTAGTGTCCTCCTACACACTTAACAGATTGTGGTTTATCTCTCGGAGAAGCATACATCCTACCCTTTAGCTCTCTAAGGGAAAGAAACTCACTGAGAATTAATAGAAAATAAGCTCCATTCTTTGCATCAGGTGTCACAAAGCACAAAGCTTTACTGAGCCAAGAAAAAATCCTGTCATGAAGAGGATAATTGCTTCCACATTTAACACCTCCAAAAAGGACACAAATAGCTGAAAGAAAGATATTTTAAAACTATAATAAGTTATTCTAGTAGAAAATCTTAAACTTGTTAAGTGCTAGAAAAAGTGAAGATCAATTAACTATCAGTGCCTTTGAGAGTCCATTTAGCTCATGCAGGGAGAGTGAACGCTCCTTCCTGGAAATTTTGGATGGGGAGAGATGACATCATTCAGATGGAAACAAGTTAGCTGGGCTTTTGTATAACTGGGTGACAGGCAAGGTGATTATAAAAAGACCTTGTGTCTGCCAAGAACTTTTCTTTGGAGGACCTGAAGTGTGCTTTAGTCTTGGTATCCAAAGGACAAAAATGGATTTCTTGTCAATGGCTACCTCTGTCCTGGGTCTCCTGCTTCTTTCCATTTCACTTCTTCCACCCACTCAAGTAGTTACCTTTACAGCCTTTTCTCCTCCAGGACTTCAATTTCATCAGCCCATACTCCTGCTCCCCCAAAAGATTTTCCCCCCTGCTACCAGAAGACAGTGTCTCTTAGTTGAGAAAACTTCTCCATCTTCTATTCTTCTGCTTAGCTATTCTGCAGTTGAATTTTTACAATTAGTATCAGAAGTGGAGAAATTTCATGCTAAAGAACTGTTAATTTGAACACTTCCACAGATACTTCCACACTGATATTCAAAGCAGCATTATTCACAATAGCTGAAAGGTGGAAACAACCCAAGTGTCCATCAACAGATGAATGGTTGTACAAAATGTGGTTCATGCATTCAATAGAATATTATTCAGTCATAAAAAGGGATGAAATTCTGATACATGCAAAAACATGGATGAATCTTGAAAACATTTTCCTAAGTGAAGCCAGACAAAAAAGGACAAATATTGTTCAATTCCACTCATCTGAAATTAGAATGAAAAATTCATAGAGACAGAAAATAGATTAGAGGTTATCAGAGGCCAGTGGAAGAAGGTATTAAAGTGGGGAGTCATTGCTTAATGGGTACAGAATTTCTGTTTAGAATGATGAAAAAGTTTTGGTAATTGATGGTGATGATGGTAACACAAAATTGTAAATGTAATTATTGCCACTGAATTGTACACTTAAAAATGGCTAAGATGGCAAATTTTATGTTATATATATGTTGCTACAATAAGATTAGAAAAAGAATTGTGAATTATAGTTCAAATAATGGAGAAGTTTGGAGAACTATTTAGTTCAAATTAATGTCTCAAAAATTCCAGGAACTTCAAGGCCCAGCTAAGCTTGTTGTCCAACAGAGAGACATGTGAGAGACAGTTTGGAAGGCCCAGGTTCCATAGAACGCCTAAACTAACAGCCTGCATGACACATACAGAGCCTAGTTCTCCTCTTGGAGCTCAAGAAGTCACAAACAAAACACCAGCCCTCACCCTTTTGCGTGAACAAATTTCTCTCTCTTCCACATTCTCCCATGGAACCAGCAGACTTTGAAACAGCTAAAAGTATGGATTAATGATCTAATTTTAAAAGATCCACTAGGGAAAAACTGTAATGGAGTTTTAGAGCAATTCTAGGGCCTAAAATGGTGCTTGGCAGTCAGCGGTCTTTCTATAAATGTTCATTTGGTTGATAAGAATTAACCCTGTATCCATAAAATTGATTTGTTTAAAAAAAAAAAAAGTATTAATTCGGTCCACCAGGAGAACCCAGTCATATACCCAGTCCCTTTTGGGAAATGAATGGCTGAAATTGTGTGTTTAAGTGCATGTGCTTGAGTGGGCAGAATTCTCACCATTCCAGCCAGCCCTCCACCAAAGGTATTACTTAGGGGTTTGTAACAAGAGCCTTCACCATGTGAATTGGTGGGAGCGCGCTCGTGTGTGTGTGTGTGTGTGTGTGTGTGTGTGTGTGTGTGTGTGAGAGAGAGAGAGAGAGAGAGAGAGAGAGAAAGAGAGAGAATGATTATTTTCTTCAGTTAAGCCTCTGCAAGAGCATTTCTTATGACAATGATTATAATATTGACTCATGTCATGGTTCCTGCAGTTCTGCATAATAAGCAAATTAAGAATTAAGTTTTGCTACCAAAAGAGCATAAATCACCATTCTCCAAAGAGGGGCAGAGTACAAATGTTATCTTTGTACAGACAACATTGGAAGATAAACACACTCATATACTGTGCATATACAAACCTGCATACGCTTAAGGCAATAGATGCCTCTTTCTCAACCCCATCCTTGCCAGCCTGGCTTCTATGGGATTGTATGGGAGGGGGGCTGAACTCTAGAGGAGTCAAGCCGAGCTTCTGGGAATACCACCACAGTGATCATAATACCCCGAAGCTCTGTAATTTTCTACAGAAAGAAAAACCTTTGACCTGATTTATAGTGACTAGTTTTTCCACCCTGCAGCAGCCAAGTAACTAGACTTCAGGCCAATACTAGCTCCTGGTAATTCCTGGAAAGAACAACGATGTGAAGAGCAGCCTGTTTTCTTCTTATGAGAAACAGAGCCCTATATATGGCCACTGCACTTCTGCCTCTAGGCCTGTGATTTCCCCAAGGATACCTATTTGCCAAACTCCACAGCCTCTCTGCAATTCTTTCAACCCAAACTTCTTAACTCTCCAAGGCAGAGACTGCTATTTGTTCAATGAATCTACTTCCCCCTTCTCCTGGGTACCCAGGTAGACTACATTTCCCAGCCTCCCCTGCAGTTAGGTGTGGTTGTGTGTTTGAGTTCTCTCCATTAGAAGTGAGTTGTGCCATTTCTACGCCTGGTGTTTATGAAGACTTTTGCCCCCTCCTTTTTCTATTCACCCCCCCCAAGCTCTTTTCCTCTCTTCATTGTCTAGTATGGGGATCTACTCTCAAGGTGACATTGAAAAGTATTAAAAATGTGATGAGAGTTGCCATCAGCCTGGGTCGCTGAATAACTCCATGGTGTCGAGCTCTCCCTACACCCCCACCCCCAAACATATACAAACACTGAACTGGATTTTACAAAAAGAAGTAAACTTCCATTTTGCTGAGTCATTACCTATGGGTCTATATATTATGCATCCTGCTACCCCAATAACCACCCCTGATTTCTTGGAATGTATTTTTCTTCTGCTTTCATGATACTACTGTCCCCAACCTTCCTTCTCTCTCTCTCTCTCTCACCCCTCTTTTGTCTCATCCTTTAAACTGGGGAGTTTTCCCAGGCCCTTTCGTCTTTAGTCTTCTCATGAAATGTCTTTCTGGAGCAGGCTCCTTCTGCTCCATGGCTTTACCTACATCAATCTGTTCACGGGTTGGGAATACTATATCCCCAAACACACCAGCTTCCCCCTGAAAATTTCCTTTTTGTATGCATTCTCCTTAGTCAATTTCCCCAGTCCTCTCATTTTAGGGCATAACTTAACTCCTCCTTCTCTGTAACCTCCCATCCCTAGTCAACCACTAAGACCTCTTAGTCAGACTTCAGAAATTCTTCAAATAACACCCTCCTCCCATCCCCCAGTATCTCCATCTTTACCACTACAGTCTTAGTTCAGACTCCATTATTTCTCCATCTCTGCAACGAGTCGCTAAAGCCACGGTTCTGCCTCTTTCTCCAGCCTGTTCACCATAACTTGGTCAGAATTACTGAACAAAAGTACACTCACACACACACACATCTACCATTAAAGACCTTCCCTGGCTTCCCGTTGTCATTCTGAACAATAATAATGTCTGTCATTTAAGGAGTGTTTCCAGTGGGCCAGGTACTGTGCTAAATGCTTCACATTTAGCACTTATCTCCTTTAATTCTTCTGGACCTTCCAATAAGGTGAGCCCTGTTATCCTCATTTTAAAACTGGAAAATGGCTGAGGTAGTGTTGGCGTCTTGCTCATGATCACAAAGTTATTAAGTAGTGGAGCTCAAATTCAAATACAGTTCAGTCTGGCTCCAAGGCCTATTAGTTTAACCATCATGCAGAACTGCTTCCCATTGTTGGAATGGCACACAGGGCCCTTCAGAATCCAGCCCACACTAACCTTGTCATCCTTATCTCCACTTATTACATTCTAAGAACCAGACCCATCAAATTTGTTACCATGCCTCAAGTGCTTTGCCTGTTCAATAATTAAATTACTTGCCCAGTAGTGTGCTCAGCAAAATATCAGCAGAGGCTCAAAATATTTTAGTTCCCCTCCTCCACTCCTTCATCATTCCTTACCCATACACACTCTGTTTTTTCTGCTTGTAACTCCCTTGCCCCCTCCTATGCCAAGCATATTCTAAATCATTTTTCAAAAGTCAGTTGGAATATTTCTTCTTGTCCTGTTGAGCCTTCCAGATTGCCACAGGAAGAGTTCGTTTTTGTGCTTTGCTCCCATAGCACATCTTTAATCCCTCCATTGTTGTCATAAGTCCCTCATACTGAAAATAATCTGTTTGTAAGTCTGTGTTCCCCTGTTCATCTATTGTGAATTTCTAGGGTCAGGCAATGTCTTCTTCATCTCTGTATCGGCAGGTCCTAGTATACATAATTAAGTCTCAAAATCTAATTGTTGACACAAGAGCGTATGAGTGAATGACATAAGCACATTTCATAAATGCTCTAATTTTAAAATTTGCTCTCCTTTAGTCTAATTTTCGCCCCTGCTATTATTTCACATAATCGAAAGTGGAATGAGGAATGTGTCAAACATTTCAAAAAGCATTGAAAAACAGTTTAGAGCTGTGCTAATATGGTAGCCACTAGCCACCTGTGGGTATAAGCCCTTGAAATAGAGATAGTGTGAACTGAGATATCTCTAGTTACAAAATACACACAGGATTTCAAAGACTTAATTTTTTAAAAGAATATTTCATTAATTTTTTTAAATATTATGTCTGAAATGACAATTTTTTGGATATATTGGGTTAAATAAAATATATTATTAAAATTTGTTCCCCCCACCCTTTTTTTTTCTTTTCTAATGTGACTACTAGACAATTTAAAAGTCACGTGTGTGATTTGCCTTATATTTCCATTGGACAGTGATGGTTTAGAATTTATAATTTTATGAGGGTGGTAAGTGTGGTTTCGTTAGAAAAACACTGGCCTTGGAGTTAGGAAGCCTTCCTTTCTCTCTCTCTTCCAAAGTTACATATCCAAGACAAGCAAGAAGGCAGGAAGGCAAGAAGGCAAGAAGTAAGTAAATTATTAACTAATAAACAACTCAAAGTTAATATATCACATGATTACACATTTAGGGGATAAAATCATTATCTTTTCACCTTTTATATGAAATAATTTAAAACTGTTAGGCACTGAGAAGGCCCTAGCTTTGTCTAGCATTCAATACAGATAGTGAAGATTTTAAGTGATAGCTAATACACTAAAACTTTTTAAGGAGGTCATTATCCAAAAGAACTCAGAATGAGAAGGGAATACGAATGTAATCCAAAATCACAATACACATTCCCATTTCAGATTTGAAATCTTTCAAAATTCTCTGTATTTTATTTAACTTTATAATATTTTTGATGTTTATTGGATGCCACCTCACATTCTTACAGAAGACAGCTAATGACAAAGGGAAGAGAAGGAGAAACAGAGAGGGGAAAGAAAGAGATAGGAAAGGAAATAAAAATACAAATAGAAAGATCAGAGCCCACACCCTCAATTTATAATGATCACATCGAAGTCTATTTTATTGGGATGTAAACAATTCTACCAGGCTTGGTTCCATGACTCTTGAGGCCTTCTAGTCTAATTCTTAGCTAATTATTGAACCTATGCTCTGACAACCTCAACAAATCAGTGGAAGATAAGGTTTAAGAATTTTAATTGTATTTGCTAATTTCAATTATCAGTACTAATAAGGTCTGTATTATAATTATATTCCACAGTTAATGTTTAAATTTCTTGACAAATAGAAAGAATTATATAATTGTTATTGCTAGTTTAAATGATATTCATTTTATAGCAATTACAATAATATCAGAGGTTTTATTATTATGAAAATACAATGTCAGGGAAAGTTGATTGTTATTTAGTAGATAGTCCCCAGAAAGACTATTACAATTCTAGCATGATATGGTACAAAATACTGGTCAGAAAGTTCAGAGATTTGGGTTCTTGCCAGCCTGAACTTTTTTTTTTCCAGTCTTACCTCAAAATTGTATAATAATATAATAACGATAAAGTTCTACCCCACTCAACCCCCAGATTTGTTGCATAAGGAATTATTTCATTTTTATATTTTTTAAGATTAAAAAGTGGATAGTTCTTTAATGTAATACAAAGTCACAATGCACATTCCCATTTCAGATTTGAAAGCCTTCAAAATTCTCTACAGTTTTCCTTAGTGTTAGTAAACAGCTGTTTAGAAGCAAAAAAAAAAAAAAAAAAAAAAGAAAGAAAAGAAAAGAAAAACCAAAAAAAACTGAAAACACTATTCAGAATCAAAACATGAAAATATTTTCTCACCACTCCTCATCTGCTCAACCTCACAGAAGTGCATTCCAGTGGGAGTGTGAATAAATGCGTGAACATGCTTAATTCCATTCTGAAAATTAGGGGGGACAAAAAGGTTTCCAGTAAAATGTTCGCATATGTCATAGAGTCAATTTCTTTGATCAAACTGGGAACACACATAAGTGAGCTAACCTTTTCCAAACGTTTCCAAGGGATTTCTTCCACATAGACTTGAGCTCGGATGACATGGTTAAAAGAAGAAAGAAAGTGTTCACAGATATTCAGAGCAAACACTTCTATGCTCTTGATCTGTAAAGCAAAAACAAAATGCATGCCCCATTTAATAATAATTTCTAAATACCCATGGAGCTCTCTTTCATGATCAATTGCTTTTGAGAATCAGAGAAACACAGAATTAGAAAGCATCTTGCAAAAGTGAATTGGTCCTTATCCCAATTTTTTGCTAGAGCCCCCCAAGTGGTGTTAATAGGTCACCATCATCAGGTGATATTCTATCCTGTTTTTAAAAGGATTCGCCACGTGGTGAGCTCAGTCATCACCCACGCCAACTGCAGTGCATTTCACAACACTCTGGTCTCTTCATGAGGTTTTGAAGGGGCCTCCAGTTTCCCAAGGCAAGATGTTAAGGAAAGGCCATCTCAACTTCTTTGCCTTGCATACAGGCCTTCTATTGACTATCCCCAACATTTCACTCCCATAAAGAATCTCCTCTATTCCACCCAAATTCTCCATGTTATTCTCTAGACAATGTTTTATAGTCCTCGCACAGTCTGTGAGTTATTTATTGCTTTGCCTATAAAGAAGGTGCACTATTTGTACAGGTTTCTCCAGGATAGTTTTGTTACGTACCTGTTGTGCCAGAATCACTACTAATAGCATTGCATTTCACTCTCAAAAGTATTCTGGTCTGGATAGGAAATTAAGTGGTCTATCTATAATGGATAAATTTAAATAGTCTTTAACATCCAGGTCCATTCCTTTACTTTGCTTCAACCTCTCACACAGTCCAGGAATATCAGAATTTGTGGAACTGTATCACAGTACAGAGGTCCTTTTCCAATAGCTCTGCCTAAGCTTGCTGTGCAATTCTGATTAGCAAGAAAAAGGTTCAGGCTGGAAATAGACCTCACAGAAATTTGTTTCAATTAGTTTGTTTATTAAACGCATTATATGGGTGTGGATGTCATGAGAAAAGAAGCTTTCTGGTCTACATTTCTTGTCTTTGTAGACTTCTTAGCAATTTAAAAAAATGACCTTGAATTGTCCAGAAACCTGATGTTTGTCCTGCCCAGCCTCACTCACAGGTTTAAAGAACTCCAAGGTGGAGATGCTAAAAAGAGCAGGTTCTGCCAGATCCAAGCCCCTCTAGGAAGTGCAGTGAATCACCACCTATGGATAGTAAGTAGTTAGGGAGGAGGGAAAGTTAGGGAGGCATTAAAATTTGGACAAATGAATTTCAGCAATAAAAAGAAATGTGTCTTATCCTCAAGATTTTCTAGTGTAGTAACAACAGGAGGAGAAATGGTATTTTCTCCTTTAAAAGTATACCCATTCTAAAAGAAAGAAAGAAAAAAAAAAAAAAGGATTCCAAGAAATGCATAACAACAATGTATTAAATTCTAATCTGGAATTCTCTCAGGACCTTGATTTGATGATCCTCCTAATTAGGAGATAACATGTAAATTTGTCAGGCAGGATTCTCTACCTAAAAGATGTTATGAGATGAGAACCAAGAGACAGCAAAGAGGCAGTTTAAAAAAAATTTTTAAAGCAAATTTTCTGCAAGCCTTTGAATTTTAAGATAGAAGAGAAACATTTTAAATGGCTTAAATGTAAAAATAACAAGAGGAGTTAAAAAGGAAAGAGAACCTGAAATAAGCAAGGAATAACTCCATGCTATTTATTGTCATTTCTGCATTGAGGATAGAGACAGCTTCTAAGAAGAATGCATACCCCTTTGAATTTTGCCAAAACATGGACTGTGTTCTTGATGGTGTCTGTAGGGATAATGTCTGAATTGTCTCCATACAGGTAATCTTTTTTGGAACTCAGAGTAAGTTGCACTGAAGTTGCCACCTCTTTAATTGTGTGGTATTTTCCATCTCGCTGAATATGGAGAACTTTTACCATATCTTTGCCATAGCCAGTTCGGACAAATTCCACCTCAGCATTCTGCAATGAAAACATAGTCATCTTATTGAAGAAGGCTAAAGGAGAGCAAAAAGTCAACTGCAATTTCTTTAAGCCCTAATTTTATCACACAGTTATAAAGGGTGAGATTTGGAGTATCATGAAAGCTAGATTATGTCCTACCTTTGAAGGATGAGAGCTTGTATAGAGAAAAGAGAATCCTAAGAAACAGATGAAAATGTATCAGATCGGCTTTCTTGATAATAATAAAAATAATAATAGCACCTCTTGGGTCAAACTATGCTAATTTACTCTACTTTATTTAATCTCTGCTACCGTAATCCTTATACCAGTTCTATGAACCAATCTCATTTCCATTTTACAAAAATGAGGTTCATAGAGTTTAAGTGATATGCTCACATCAGCATAGCTAGTAAAGAATGGACCCAGGAATCTCACTCAGATCTGTGGGCTCCAGGTTATGTCGCCCATTAGGGGTGCTGTTTAAACTGCCTCTCTCTTACAAAATTTCTTGACTATGTTAACCGGGAATAGTTATGTCCCCCTTTTTTATAGAGCATGATATTCTTGAGAAAATGCCCCACGATCAATAGAAACGATTTGAAAATTGCTTCTTCTACTTGCTGCGAGGAAGGAGAAGAGTAATTAGTGACAGAGTCCAGATTACCTTCAGGAGTGCAGAGCCAGGGCCATTTGGCTGCAGGGAAAGCTATGCTTTTAGTGAAGAGACACTTAATAAAAACCTGGTGATTGATTCATTAGCACCCGTGTCTGATGCTGGAGCCCTCGCTAGCAAACATGTTCCTCTCACTGCTAGAATCCATAAGATTTGTCCTTGGGCTTTATTGGCGGTTGAGAGAAGAGGCAGGGGGGACAGAACAACTTGTTTCATTTAGCATGGAAATTGAACATTACAATAGTAAGAAAATATTAAGGTGACAAAAATAAAAGTGAATCCAAAACAACGCAGTGAGAGACTGGGGAGGGGAACAAAGAAGGAGCCTCGCCAGCAAATCATTCTTAGGATGCTCAGATATTTTGAAGGTTGCCTAAAAATCTATTTGCATAAATACTCACCAGAGGTCCGGAGAGGAATTTGGAAATACTAACCAAACATCAGAAAGTATTATGTCCATAGTCAAAGTGGGAGGTGGGGGGCTATTTTAAATCTTGGGGAATAGATAGGGAGAGGGCATGCACCCTTGCTGGTCATTTAATGAATGCTGAGGGGGTCTGAACTCACTCCTTCCTACATGGGAGGAACACATTTAAGAGGCTGCCCGTGGAGAGCCCCCTCAAAAGCCTCTCACCCAACATTTGGGATCTCATCTTCAAGAAAATGGTCATTAAGAAAACCAAAAGAGCACACATGGAGGATCCTAATAAGACCATAATATTGACAGGAAGACAATATTTGTGTTGTGTAGAGTGGCTTTGGAATCAGACACCAAATATTCAAGCTCCAGTAGATTGATTTGTGAAAGAAAGTGGTGCCTCCATGACCACCTCCCATATCCCAGCCATGCTCCCCTCTCCAGCTTTGTGTCTTACTACACGCCCTCTCAAACTCTGCCTCAGCATCCTGAGCTAATTGTGACTCCCCGGGCTCAGCATGCTGTCTTTGCCTCTAGTACAGGGGTTCTTAACAAGGGGTCCGTGGGTTGGAATTGAAATTCAAGAAAACATTATTCTCTGGAGATGTGTTGCTGCGGGTGTGATATGTTTATTAAATAATACACAGAATAGTGTGGACTTAGTAAGGGGTCCATGGTTTCACCTGACTGCCAAAAGGGTCCGTGGAACAAAAAAGGTTAGGAATCCCTGCTTTAGTTTTTCAAATTTGCTAATCCTTTCTTGAACACTCTTTCTCCTCCTTGCTACCCAACCACCAACTCCTTCACCTGCCTAAATTCTCCTAATCATCCTTCAGGTCTCAGCTTAGATGTCACTTCCCCTAAATAATGAGCCCCGGCCCTTCAAGTCTGGAGTAAGTGTCCTTCCACGTGCTCTCATAAGGATCTGTTATTGCCTTATGGGACTCTTTATCAAACAGTATTGCGATTGCCTCTTCATGAGTCTACTTCTTTCAAAAAAACAGTAAACTCAGCGAGATAAGGAACAATTTCTATCTTGGTCACCATGGCAACTCCAGTAGTCAACACAGTGCCTGGCACATAATGGATGCTTAATTAATGCACAGCGGATGAATGGGAAAAACATTCTTTTCAGCTCTGAGTCACTGCATCAGTTCTGTTTCAGGCTCATATTTTCAAGCAAGTCACAGGGTGGGAAGAGGGGAGGGGTGGATGGAGATCCAGCCTACATCCGTTGATATTTTCTGAAAAGAAACGAGTTGTTGCACTCATGAACTCAAAATAATTCTCAGAAAGTAAAAATCCTTGTGAAACTGTCCATGGGTCTCTATAATATTAAATATTATAACATTAATTATAGCAGTAATGACTTTGGCACAATTTTAAACTATTTAAAACTCTTTGAAACATATATATATATATATATATTTTTTTTTTTTTGGCATAGAACGCTTTCAATTTAGTGGCTTCTTTTAGCTGTGGTGTTGTTTTTGATCCCAGTATACCATACCTCAACCATAAAATTACTCTGCTGGTAAGGAAAATTCTTCCTTTAAGTTGTTTTTTGTTGTTGTTGTTGTTGTTGTTGTTTTTAGTTTTAGTATTTTCTGGTATTTAAATATGAAATTTAACTTGATGTATGTGTGTGTTCACCAAATGTGTGTGTGCATGTATGTAGGTTTTTTTTGTTTGTTTGTTTTAATTTTTTATTTATTTTTATTGTGGGTAAAAATCAAAATTCTCACAATGTAGGTTTTAATTAGAGGAAAACTATTGGAAAAATAGGGGGAAATGTTTATAAATTAAAATTTTAAAATTACTAGAATTTTCTCTCTAGTCTTAAAAGAGCTTCTGTAATCATCTCTACCCTCCATAACAGAAAGAAATACAAAAATATTAGCTATTTAGGGCCCATCACACATTTGTATCTATCAAGTCAGTCTCAGGATGCTGTGATGCGTGGAAAATTGAAGCATAGAGACTGCTTCTATCTTTGAAATATGCTAGAGAAGATCTTCCAACTCTCTGGTCAGGTTTTTCCTGTTCCTGTCTATTTACTTAGGTTTTTGTGAGCAGAAAGACTTCAGATAAAAACGTTGAACTAATATGAGTAAAATGAGCACCGACCTGAATAATCTTGATCTTATTTTGGCAGATCTTAACAATATATAACCGATGAGAACAGTAATGGTGAATAATAATCTTAGAGGCAGCTGGTATTCTTTTGTGTTACCTTAGATCTACTAAATGTTAGATGGAAAAATATTGATGGCCAGAAGAAAATGTCACGTTGTTTTATCCTGCAGAGTGGCTTATTATTATCAAGAGTTATGTTCGAAGTATGACACTAAAGGGATTTGCCAAGCAGATGCTTCAAGAACAGTATAACAACTCATCTGCATAATTATGGTAGAAAGAAAGGGTGACCTGTTACCTAACGAAGATTCCATGTGCAGATGTTCAGTTATTTTCATTTTTCTGCCTATTACAAAGGAAGAGAAACTCATCTCCAAATGCCAAGAGAAATGCTAATTTTCTTTCCAGTCCTCTCCACAGCACCAAGAGCCTTAGGGCAGAGAACCTGGAACAAGGCCCTCAGGGAGCCCTGGGATTGAGGGCAGGAAACCCCGTAAAAAAGAATTGATGGAGACTTTCAAAAATGCAATTGGGAGAAAAATTAACACGAAAGTGCATACATTGAAAGACATCTCTTCCCTAATGTATAAGGCACAAAAATTAAAATAACAGCAACAATCATTTGTTGAGGGTTTTCCAGATATCAGGAAATTTGCATATATTATTTCCTCTAATCCTTATGAGAATTCTGTGAAGTGGGGATTATTATCCATATTTGACAAAGGAATACACTCAGTTAGGTAATCTGGTAAGGTCACAAAGCTCCTAGGTGGCAAGGTCAGGATAAGAACCCATTCCATATGCCCCCAAATGACACACACCCACTATATTAGAGTTCCTATGTCTCCTTTGATAACCAGCCCCCTCTGCTCATTAGGAAGGGAAAGGAACCATTCTGAACCTAATAGAAGAAGAAACTAGTCGTACTACTGCAGAAGCTTATATTTCTATACTGTTCTTTAGTTTTCTACCCACTGGGACCTACATTATCTTTTCTGTTCCCCACAAACCTGTGATTTGGTAAAAGAACTCCTATTTTAAAATAAAGAAACTTAGTTCAGAGAGATTAAGTGACCTGCCCAAGGTCACACAGCTGGCAAGGCAGGCTAGTATAGTGGAAAGAGTCCTGCTGAGACTGAGGAGTCTTATAGTTTACACTATGTCAGGCAGAACTGACTCAACACCAAGAAATGCCTCCTGACCACCCATCCCTTTTTCTAACACTCCAATATATATATATTTTTTAACTACAGGAGATTCTAAGCTCAGATGGATTCTGTTTTTTGTTTTGTTTGTTTTGTTCTGTTAGGAGGTACTGGGGATTGCACCTGGGACCTTGTGCGTGCAAAGCAGGTGCTCGACCACTGAGCTACACCTGTGCCCCTGGATTCTGTATTTATGATGGGAATGTTTCAGCTGTGAAGCAGGGGGAGTTTGAAGTGTGGTTACCCACCAGGCCAGAAGGAAATGTGAGTTCAGCTTATGCCTTCAGCAACAGGGTGCTGGTTTGACTTGGATGTTGACTTTTACCTGTATAAAGATCATGGAAAACATGAGTGATATGGCTTGTTTGTGGTCAATAGAGCCACATCACCAAAGCATGCTTTTTAGTCCATCTGTAGGGACAAGAAAATAAGTTTGTCATGGAAGAAAAGGAAATACAGCAGAAAGAACCAGCATTTAATGAGCACCAGTCATGTGCCAGGCACCATGTACCCAGCAACTTACTAAATCCTGATAGCACTATGAAGGTAGAGATCATGAGTCCCAACTTTAGAAAAGGAAGCTGAAGCTCAGTGAGGTTCAATCGCTTGGTTAAAATCACATGGCTAGTGAAGGGCAGGGCCAGACATGGAACCCAGGTCTGCCTTATTTCAAAGCCCAGGCTCTTTTCACCATACCCAGCTATCCCTGATGGAACATTATAATGAAATTCTTTATAATGGGATTTTACTTACATGTCCACTTTTATTTATTTCTTATTAGATTTAATTCATTCTAAATTCCCCATAACCCCCAAATAGGAGTCTTAAACTTTTTCCATATAACCCATACGTTCACCTATATTTATCTAGCTCCTGCTAGATGACAAACACTGTGGTACATGCTAGAGACACAACAGTAAACAAGGCAAACACTCTTCTGCCCTCGTAGAGGTTATGCTCTAGAGCAAACGTTTGTGTAAAGGGCCAAATACTAAATATTTTAGGCTTTGCAGGCCATATGCTCTCTCTTGCAACTCCTCAACTCTGCCCTCATAGCACAAAAGCAGGCATAGGCAACACAGAAAGAAATGGCAGTGCCTATGTTCCAATAAAACTTTATTCACAAAAACAGACTATAGGCCAGATTTGACCCACAGACCAGAGTTTGCTGACCTCTGCTCTCTAAAGGAAGACTGAGACAAGTAATTAAGTAATCAGAACATATTGTGATAGATACTCTAATTTAGAAAATTAAAAGAGCTCTGGGAATATATCTCAGGGACACCTATACCAGATTAGGAGAGATCAAGGATGGCTTCTGGGAGGAGGTGACAACTACAAAGCAACCTGAAGCATGAATAGGAATTTACCAAATAAAAATTTCTCATCCTCTTCCACTTATTCTACTTACATATTTCTTTAACCACATTTCTCACGAACAATTCTTTATTTTTCAAACACCTGAGTCATGTTGCTTTTCACATTCCTTTACATCAAAAGTGCCTTCCCTTCCTCCTGCAACAAGTAAGTCAACTTTTTCCTTTAGTCTGTCACATTCCAGATTTGACTTAGTCAATCAAGGAACACAAATTCACAGCCAAAAATCCCAAAGTACATGTGGTAACAAGGTATCATGAGGGAGAGTCACAGAAACAATAGTAGAGTCCGACCAGCGAAGACTTCATATATTGGAATTACAAGACACAAAATATAAAATAATATATGTAATATTGTTACAGAAGACTGAGCATATGAGTAAGAAGTAAGAGACCATAAAAAAGATCAAGTAAATTTGAAAAGGGATCATATAGAACTTCTGGGAATGCATTATTATGTGGATTAAGAAAGAGATTAAGGAGTGGATGTAGCTCAAGTGGTTGAGCACCTGCTTCCCATGTATGAGGTCCTAGGTTCAATCCCTGGTACCTCCTAAAAAAAAAAAAAAAGAATTAAAAAAAAAAAAAAAAGCTTAAACACAGCTAAAGAATTGGTTATTTGAAACAGCTAGATTAGCTGAAAGATTAATGTTGCCAAGGAGAGTTTAGAGAACTGGAAGATAGATCTAAATAAAGAATCAAGGATTAATGCAGACAGAAAGAGAGATAATATGTATATTAAAATAAGAGTGCATATAAAAGACACATAAAATGTACTAGAAAGATGTGATAGAGTGGGGAAGAGGCACCATACAAAGAGAAAAAACTGAGATTTTCCAGAATGATTGGATGAATGAATGCAATCTTTAAACCATACAATGAAAAGCCCATTGCCAACTGAAGAGCACTGCTGTGTTTGCTAGACTCAGCCTAGTTATAATGAAAGCATTTTCTACTTTTAGAGTTAATCACTTTGTAAAGAAGACATGGCATTTTCAGAACTTTATACTACTTGGGTTTCAAAGTGGGTAACATTGTGAAAAACATTGTCTAGTTTGCATCTTCTTCACCCACCAAACTCACTGTTTCTTTCCACATTACTTTGCTATTTTTAGTAAAAGCCAGGGCACATTGGAATCTATGCTTTAAGCTGATGTTAAAAAACCTGGAGCCCCCCAATGTCTGGGACAGTGTTAGACATCTAGTGATTGTGTACGGAGGGTTGTGGACTGACAATCAGCATCATCAGGTCAGAAACAATAGGAGAGAAGAACGTTTATTGAAAGTGATGTCTGAAAGAAACTAACCTAACAGCATTTTCCCAGATCTAGAAATAAAATTGGATTTAGCAAATACCATCCTAATACAGATGTTCTGCAGCCCAAACACAGGAAGTGCTCAGGTTGTAGTAAGAATATTAGCTAACATTTATGGATCATTTACCATTTTCCGGTCACTGTGCTAAGCATGTTGTAAGGATAACAGGAATTATTTTATACCCTAATCAACAAATGTTCTTTAGCCTACATAACTGAAAACAAGTTGCTTGCATTCACTAAATGCATCAGTGACTCTTAAGCCTGGTGTGTTCAGCTATTACCACTGCAATACTAAAAAGTATCACAAAATGAATAAACTCAACCAATAAAATTAATTTCATTTTGCTTCAGCTCAGAAAAGCAAACTTCATGCCATGAAATCAAATAAGCAACAAAGGGTTGGCATTGTTAAAATCCTTTTTCTGAAGGCAGTCAAAACACGAAATTTAACAAATCTCATGGAGGCACTGTAAGAAAAATGCTTCTTGGTTTAGCCTATTTGGTCTGCTCCCTGCCTAAGACTGTGAAACTACCCGATACAGCACAGCCTCGGACTCAGGGCAGCAAGTTTCAAATTTTAGAGTGCATCAAAAATCACCAATGAGCTTGTTTAAAAATATAGATTCCTGAGCCCAGTCAAAAGGATTGTGACTTAGCAGGTTTGGGATAAGCCCAGAATTCTGCCTTTTATGCAGGGTCAATGGGTAAATATGGGCCCGGGAACCCAAGAGCCCCAAAGGGAACTCTGTCTTGGAACGAGAGTCCCAAGACACCCCGCCCCCATTCCTAAGAACCCTGAGAATTCTAAACAACTCCAGCTTGACCTTAGAAGTGACCCAATTTGCAAGGGTCTAGTTTGTTCTGGATCCTCTAAGTGACTCTGATTTGGATCTATAATTGGAGGGAAAGATCAGAGTCACCATGATTTCCAGGCATGAGGTAAACAACTGTTTATTATAACATATTTAATAATAGATTCAAAACCATTTTACATCTAAGAAAATTATTTTCAAATGTCTACTTATTCTTTCCCTGCTCCAAAAAGAGATAGGTCTCACCTTTTTATAGTCGTTTTGGTAATGGGCCATTTTTCCTGGGCCTCCAGCTTCAGATTCAATTGCAAGAATGAAAAAGAACAGTTTGGGCAAAGCAGATGTTTGTTAAATTTTTTATTTGACCTGAAGATTGGACACTCAATATGTTTACCAGTTACATTATAGCCAATTGGACAGTAGAGCCCCTTTAAAGCAAAGCAACACGTTGAGTGGCTAAAACCAGGAAGGTGGAGCAGATATGCAAACATCTTTGCTAAAATTTAATTGAATTTGCTCTTACTTTGATGCAGCCCTTTGAAGCACCCTTTAACCACTCTTTCTTTAAGATAGAGAACATTATAAATGAGAGATCCTAATTATAACTAAGGCACAAGGTTTTGTAATTTCTGTATAATGTGTGAATGACAAGCATTTGTTCTCACTCACAGAGAGTCAGTTAGGAGGGGGAATCATAAATACATTTAACTCAGCATCTACTTATCAACATGGAATTTCCCTGTCCACTGAACTTCATACTACATAATGCTCACTCCAAAGTTAACCATATATCCCTTGTTTTTGTCCCAGAACTTTTCGATGACTTTGCAAACCAGTCAACAATTCAGCACAAAGGCACTCCAAGTCATGCTGGCAATGTTGTGACAGAATCACACAATTACGTGGGATTCATCCCATTCTGAAAAATGCTGGAACAGCGAAGATCAGTAACAAATGGAATCAAATGCCAGAGTCAGCACAGCCAGAGAAAGCTTGAAGCTCTCAGACCCCACAATCTATGAGAAAAGTCTCCTGCCTTGGCCTGGGATAAAGGAAGCAGATGGAAAATGACAGCAAAACTTCTACGGACAACCTTTGCTTTGCTCTTTCTTGGTCTCTTTGTGGCCCTGGGGACAACAACAATATCGTGCAGAAACGAAGAAGGTGAAGCTGTGGATTGGTAGGTAAATGAAATCTAAGGACTGATGTATGCAAATAGAAAACCAGAGTATCTCAGGTGGGCTGGGTCACTGCAAAGTTCCTAAAGAGAACTTCCAACCTGCCTCTCCTGTTTGGGAAGAAGCAGAATTTAAATGTGTAAATCAGCTAAATGCCCAGACAAGGGTAGGCATCTGAGCAAGAGAGTTTTCCTCTGAGAAAGAACAGAGTGGCCCCTCATGGGCCAGATTCACTGCTCTCAGCAGGGCAAGGTGGGGGGGCCACAAAAGCCAGGGAGAGCTGACAACTTCTCTCAGCTGTCAATTTCCTTTCATTATATTGTGGCGTTTCCCTTCCAACATCCTTTTTTTTTTTGCCTTTAAAATATATATATATTTATTTATTTATTCTTTTTTTTTTTTCCCCTTTCTCTTTTCATTTTTTGCCTTCCTTTTATTACTGTGTTATCGGATTTCCAGTGTGCCTTGACATCGTCCCCCTCTCAATCCCCATTGTCTCCCAATTTTTCATTTAATTTTCAAAGAAGTTTTAGGTCACAGCAAAGTCACACATGGAGTGCCAGAGACTCCCAGATACCAAACCACCCCCCATTCCCCACCCCATATTACCCCCCCCTTTTTTTTTGGATGTTAGCATTGTTATAAAATTTAGATCATGGCAGAGGAGAGAAGGCAGATTACTCTTTTTCTGAAACTGGAGTGTGCCCCTCCTTATCAGAATGGGAAAGAGGGCTTGGTCACACAGCACTGTTTGCTTCACCTGGGTTTGTTTAGACAGCAGGGTCAGCTGCTGGAGGGAGTGGTAGGTCACTGGCCTCTCACACAGTAGCAAAGAAACTAAACACAGCCTTGCATTTTAATCATGGATTCTCCCAAAGCTTTGACTGCTTTTTCACTCTTTAATTAGGATGTTTAAGTTTGCTGCTATGGTTAGCGACAAGCTTTGTGTAAACCTCAGGCCAAAGAACATAGATGTACTCCATCACTAAGTATTTTAGCGAAAGTTACTGAGCTCATTTCATATATCACACCCTGTACCAAGTTCTGAAAATAGAAATAGAACCAAAATGTAGTTCCTACCTACAAGGAGCTCTCAGTTATGTGGTCAGGGCAGGAACTCAGTTCACTGAGGAGCATAGAGCCTAAAAGGCTTTTCCAAGGAAGAGACTTTTAAGCTGTTTTAAGAACAATTATGAGGTGGCTTTCAAAAGAAGAGAAATGCAAGGGGATCTCAGGTCTGTGAAGGAGCAACGAGGAGGTACAGAGGCCAGAAGTAGCTCAGAGAGCTTGGAAGCTGCAAGTAGTTCAGAATTGCTGGAACCTCAGGAGAATGTGGGGAATGGCAAGAGAAAAGGCCAGAGTGGGAGGTGAGGGCCGGGTCATGAAGGGCTGCATGTGCTGAGCTGAACTTGAACTTAACCTTGAAAGGGAGCCACTGAAGGACTTCAGGTGGGACATGATATGGTCAGATTTGCATTTTAGAAAGCTCACCAGCAGCACTGTAAAGGCTAGATGGAGGGGGCCAGGCTAGAGTCAGGGGTCCAGTAGGACTTTTGCAGCAATACAGATGAGAAGTGTGGATCCACGTTAAAGAAGTAGTAGTGGAAAAAGAGAACTTGTTGATGGACGGGATGAGAGAGGCCCTTAAGAGATTTATAGGTTTCTGGCTTCTGTGATTGTATGTGTTTCCTAATAGCAGGAGATGGGTAGATTTGAAGCAAAAATTTTTAAACTTGGTTTCAAAAATATGGATTTGGAGATCTCTGGGACATCTTTGTGTTTATGTCCATCTGGACCTCAGCACAGAGGTCTGGGTTAGAAACAGATTCAGGAATCTTTAGCCTACAATTGGAGACAGTCACCAGGAAGAATGTTTAAAAGCACTGGTTCTCAAATGGCCTGGCATGGCACAGTGATGGGCCACAAAGTTTCATATTTCCTGGAACATGTGAGGACCCTGCACTTTGAGTAAGAAAGCATGGTTAGGGCAGGAAGAGTTCATCTATAGAAGCATAAGACTGAAGAGTGACCAAGTGAACAGTATGATGCTTTTATAGATAGTGTTAGACACTGTTATATGGTAATAGGGAATCTATTATAAGGTTTGGTTCACTGTGAATGTTTAGAGGTTAGCAATAGGATTCATGCTATCAGAGAGTATTTGGCTAGTGAGCCTGGGTAAAATGGCCATTTTGCCCTCCAAGGAACTTTTAGCAATGTTTGGAGAGTTTTTGATTGTCACAAATGGAGAATTCATCTGGCAGGCAGAGGCCAGAGATACTACAACACACACGATTGCCCCACAATGAAGAATTATCTGGCCCAAACTGTCAATAGGGCCACTATTGATAAACTCTGGGATAGACAATCCTGGAATGCCCGAATGCTGTCTGGACTACCACCTCTCCTCCTTGTAAGATATTCAAAGGAGACATGCAAACAAGAAATAATAGTAGAAGGAAGCAAAGTGTCTACTTAGTTAGCTTAGTCTTGACCCTGAATCCTCAATGCAGAACATTCTGATAAGTTGATCTAAAGAATACTGCTTAGGCCAGAGGTTTAAGGAGGCCTAAGCCAACCCTAACATCTAAACATCTTACACCCAGGCAGCCAGCTGCAAAGAGATGAGCATGCCAAGCATTTATGGCAGAAGAGAAAAACTCATCCAAGACCCTCCAGTCCAGTTTTGGGCCTTAGCCTTCTCCCCACTGCAGTGACAGAGAGAGCCACTCTCGATGTATGGACTTTCACTCCGGGGACCCCACCACCAACCCAATTAATGTCTTACAATATGTCCATTTTCACATTTCTTTCCCTGGGAGGAGCAAGGAGAAGAGTGGAGAAGAGTGGAGAAGAGGGAGAGAGCTTGAGCAAATCCCTTTCCTTAGACTTAGAGACCTTCCATGAAAAATAAGTGAGATGATGAATTTAAGTGCTTAGTACAGTGACTGCCACCAGACAAGCACTCAATAAATGTTAGTAATTCATAATTGCTTTCTTTGTCAGGTTTATCTTTTATAAGTTACCTAAAAGGCAAGAAAAGGAAAGTGGAAAGACTGGCTTAGAGTACCTGTACCTAGACTCTACAACTAGAAGTTGGAGGAGGAGTAAACAACTAATGAATAACACCGAGAGTGTTTTGGGAAGGACATTACAACAGCTGTATAAAGCATATGCTTCCAAGGTATATTATAGTTAAGCACTCATTTGAATCATATGAAAGATGTGAAAACAAATCCAGAGCTTCTATAAGATATTTCATTTCCTATTCACGCACACAACCCCATAATTCTAGTATCATGAAGTAAGCTAGCTCAGTACTTACTCAAGAAAACTATCTGAACCAATGTGACCAAGACATGGGAATATGACATTCTACTCTATAGGCTGGGAATATGTCATTATACTCTACAGCAATACTGAATTTTTGGTACATTCAGCACCATGACCAATGGTGTCACTGGGCAAGGTGTGAACCAATTGTATATTTAAGTCTTCTGGCCGCAAAAACCTCCACCAATTCTTGCTGTACTTGCTATTTTATCCATCTAATAGAAATAGGGAGACAAACCCTTTCCTGATACAATGCAGTATAGATTTGTAATCAAGAAGACATAAGTTATGGGTTGTTATGCCATGGCGGTAATGAATTTGTGCTGATCCAAGTAAAGAGTCCCACTTGGTCTTCCTTTTAATTAATTATTTTCAAATGGTAGTTTAAGAGTTAGGGCTCTAGTCCAAGGCCCTAGAACTAACATGCCTAAATGGAGATTAAACCTGCTATCCGTACTTCATCAGCCCATGAGCTAACTAGCCAAAGAGAATGCATCCAGATAATTCAGACATAGGTGGCTGACTTACTCACGAGTAGGCCTGCTGGCTCAATATGGGCAGCTTTTCAATGTTCCAGGCACCATCTGCTGTTCAGTGGCAAGATACTACTTTCCAACCAAGGATGACAAGTAAAACCGAACAATAATTGGCATCCAATTACATTCATTTATGCATTTTCTAAAAATAACTTATAGAGGAGTAAGTATTTAAGATGACTGAGCACCGACAACATGCTGGGCTCAATGTTGGGCTTTTACATATGACAGCTATTTAAATCCCCAAACAATATCGTCTTAGCCTGTAGCACTACTTCACATGTGTGGCTGCATATTTACTCAAAATGTGCAGAGAGTTGTCACTATGTGTGGTAACATTCCTTTTATTCACCTGCCATTAATCCAGCCTTCAGAGCTGAGTTATAAAGTTAGAACAGATTGGTCGAGTGTTGGAGGACAGGTGATGTGCCAAGCACGGTGCTAGATGCTTTTAAAAGTTATTTCATTTCATCTCAACAACACCCTGATTTTGAATAAATAGATTGCTATTTAAAATCAGAACTGCCTGGAACTGCTTCTGCCTTCCAAGGTTGGGAGTGGGAACAGGGAAGCTTAATCCATCAGTGAGAAAATAAATGCCTAGATCGTTCCCTTCCCCATCACAGAGACTGCTTGGGGAGGGAGGAGTGAAAGAATGACATCGTAAAGCTTCTGTCATTTACCCTGTGTTGGAGTAGATGGTTCTTGGTTTGTATTCTGTTTGGCAGAATACAGCAATGATCTTTGGAAGTGTGAAGGTAGCCCCAGAGACAGGAAGGTGAAAGAATTAAATTGCTCTGCAAAATTACCAAAAAAAAAAAAAAAAAAAAAAAAAAAGGAGGCAGGGGGGAAAGAAACCAGTAATTAAAATGGGTGAAAAGCATAGGGTAGGGGGAGATTGGGGGAAGGGCAATGTGGCAATGTCAAACCTTTCAGTCATTTCATACCTTCAGTACAATCTGGTCACACACAAATGCCTTGATTGATTGGTTCTGGGAAGAAAATTACGGCAAAGGGGCTGATTCCCATGTCTGACTGGCAGAGAGCTAAAAGAAGAGAACAAGAGCAGTGGTGACATCCAGGTGAGATTGAGTGTTCATTGGAAGCTGGAACCATGAGCTGGGAGTGATCTTGAGAACATAATCCCTCCTACATCCTGACCTGGAATTGAACTTCTAACAGATTATGATGCCAGGCCAGACCAAATGGTTTTAAATCTCAAATGTCAAGGCGACCTAGGCCAACATCTGGCTTACGTTGGGAATTCTTTTCCTTCTTTTGCAAATAAGAAAATCACCTTTGCAAATAAGAACTTTCCATATAGCTTTATAAAAAACACTTATCAAGCTGTCTTGCCATTGCCTAAATTCGCCAGTGTATATTCACTGCTAGACTGAAGGCGGAAACTGTATCCCTCTCGTTCACCATCCAGTAGCCAAAACTGTAATACCCAGCACATGTGCTAAGTGAACAATGTTGTCCAAAGGCTCATGCCTTTGAGCCCATGATCTCTCTCCTTATCCAATTGCCTCTCTTTCCACCAGGCCTAAAACCCATTTAACTTTAGCTGGCTGCTACCCTCCTGGTGAGAGTAATAACCTGCATTTACTATAAGAAGAAAGTTCTCCACTGATCTTCCCAGAGCCCCTCCACATGGCCCTCCAAAGGCACACAATGGCCTCATTACCACATTCCATACAGGGCCTAGAAAAAGTGTCAGAGTTCTCTGAGGAGGAGGATTGGAAGATGATCTGAATGTCATCCATGGCTGTGATCAACTATGGAAATTGAGAGTAAGAAAATAGCTAGTTTTCCTGAATATTTCTGAATGCAGTAGCTAAGAATGCCACACAGACTTACTGTGCATTTTTTAAAATATGTTTTTAGATTGCATCAAATAATAAAGCAACTGCAAGATACTCAGTTATTGACTTTTGCCTTCTGAGAAGATAACAAGGGCCCTTTTTTAGGAGATGGGTTTTCCTTTCCTGCTTTTAATTATGTCACTGAGATATTTTTAATATCAATATTATTGACTTCAATAAAAGTCACTGTATCACGACACAAATAAAATGGAGCCACCCAGAACAAATAAATATAAGCAAGCTTCCAAATCATGACAAAGAAACACTATTAAAATAATAGCTTCATTTTGACTCAGAGATTTGACTGATGGTTTGGAGAATTTACTAGTATTTTGCCTTATCAGAGGAAATCTAGGATCACACATTCAATTTCACTGCCTTCTCTAAGCTGGGAATACCAAATTAGAAAGATGGAGTGACACTGAGAAGTGGATTGAAGAAAAGCCTCCAATATCAGGAGGTAGGGAGAGAAGATAATGAGGAATCTCCTGATTAAACAGAGAGCTGTGATCAAGCAGTGAAGCTTAAAGTGGACAGAAGAAATCTGCTCCTGACAGCCTGTTCTGCACGGTGCGTATAATAGCGATGAAAAAGCATACCCAGATATAATCCTTGGCTGGTTGTTCTTACTTCATTTCCTGAGCAAATATTTAAGTACTCCCTCTTCATATACTGTTTGCTTAATCAGAAATCTGGGTCCAAAACAACCATGAGAAATAGCAGGAATATCACCCTCACACATCACATCACGATGCGTCGGACTCCTGTCACAACAAGACGAAACCATGTGTGCTTGAAAATGGACTTCCTCTCCCCTGTTGTGCATGACACAGAATTCATACTGATGGGCAAGCTGCCTATTAGAGGAGTGGATGACTTCTCATGTGTATTAATGAAAGCTCTGTATTACAGGCTGGGTAGCCAGTAAAATGTTGTGAGCATTTGTGAGTGGACGATTTACACCATTATAACCCTATGTTTCTGCAGAATAACAGCACAGCCTATCTAATATACAATGATGGAGTCCCTAGATCTGTCAATTACAGTAAAAAGTATGGACACACGAAAGGTATGTCAAAGGCTCTTAGTTTCCTCTTTCCTACTGGAAATCAACATTCTTAAAACATTTTATCTCAAATATCCTTATATTTCACACTGGAAAGATAGCCTGATCTTCTGTTTTTAATGGTTTGCTTTGAGTTATCAAAATGTATGATTTCTATATCACAGGTTATAATATAATTTGAGTTGGCATTCCCTTTTCACAATTTCCATTTTTTTTCTTAATGTATTTTTAATGTATGCTTTATAGTGGAAGTCCAAGTGCTGACTACTGAGAATACCAGCTGGGATGGATAGATAGATAGATAGATAGATAGATAGATAGATAGATAGATAGATAGAGGCAGATAGATGTAGGTAGATATAGCTATATTTACACACACATACATGTTACTCAGATTTATTGAGGTATAATTTACATAGAGTAGAATTTGCTCTTTTTAGTATATAGTTATATTTGAAATAAACATTTTTCAAAAGGTTTTTTTTTTAAACTAAATAGCCATACAATTTTTATGTTATGTTAACTCTTGTCATTTTTCTATTTATGAACTATTTATCTATGTATATTCATTACAGAGAATTTCAAAATACAGGTAAACAAAAAAATCTATAATCCCAATACCCATTTGATAAGCATATTTAAACCTTTCTACTTTTTTATAATACGTATTTTTAAACATTTTAATAAAAATGTTGTAATGAGTATTTTTCAACCTTTTTTTAACTTAATGTATCATGAATAACTTTCCATGGCAACAAGTATTCTTCAGAAGTTTCCAAACTCAAATGCCTTCATGGGCAGGCAAATGATGTGTGGGCTGGGCTAACGGATAGCTGTAGAGAACTTGGAGAGTAAGTGTCTGGTCTAAAGAGGGCAGTTACTACTCAGCATGCCTTATAGGAATGCAGGGTTTCAGGCAATGTTGAAAATTCGTGTTTTTGTGAAAAATCTCCCCAGTTTTTAAATGTTGCCAATGAATTCAGAGTTTTTAAAATGTTCCGCAAACCTAATAAAATGTATCTGGGGGCTGGCCTTGGCCCATGGGCTTCTGGTTCGAAAACTTGGGTCAAGAAAACCATTTTAAGGGCAGTCACAGGGCATGTGCATTTAAAGGCTTTCATTTTAAGCCAACCTGCCCTCCTGATGGTCCTATCTACATGTAACCCAACAGCTTTCATAACTCGCCCTGTGGTGCAACCTCCCCTCCAGCAATCTCCTACCACCTACTCCCACCTACACCCTGTTAGGGTTCGGAAAAAAGACTGGGAAGGGAGTAGGCCCGATGTGAAATGGAGGAGTTCTCCCTGCCAACAGATGCCCCAACATCCTGTGGCATTTGTACCAGGAGGTTAGAATTTGGGCAAAACAGCACACTCATCTAGGCAGAGGAGAGTGCTTAAATGTCACCCAGCTCTGTTAAGCAACAGAACTTTGAACTATTCCACCTCATTACAAGTATTGATTCTATTTCCACTGAGAAAGCAGTAGTATGCTTTCCTGAGGTGTGTTCTTTGAAAAGAGTAACTGAAAGGAATTTGGTTTTCACTCTTAACAACGAGGCAAACATGAATTTTATGTTTGCATGATCATATTCAAACTTGACAATCTAGTTAGCATACTAAAACTATCCTGATATATTTACCAACACAAAAATATTCATAGATGCCTGTTGGGCAGTGCTCTTTCATCCATGTTAAAAGAATCTCTGTTTTCTTCCTTCCTGGCTTTCACGTTATTTTGTGCTTATGATTTGACTAAACACAGCTTTTTTCCCTTTGCCTCTTTTGGGGTGGGCACGGGAGCTTGTGGAATTGAATGATTACTCTGCCACAAAAATGAGCATCGGTTTCTTACAACATATTGCTGCAAGTACATTCCTTCATTTGATATTTTCTCTTTAAACTCTGATATTTAGCCGGCTTTTGAAAATAGCTTATCTGCTTAGCAGTGAAGACATTATCCGAAGCTTGCCAGGTGACTGTATAGTTTAAAAAGGCCAAATTCCAATTCAGAAAATTTGCATTCTGCCAAAACAAATTCTCCTTGTGGTGTCAACATGAAATTCCTCTTAGCTCTTCAGAGGGTGGCTGGTCTGTTTCCCATTTTAAAGTAGCTTATTATCAGTAATGGGGCAATGTGAAATGCACCTGAACTGTTTTTGAAATCTTTGAAAAGTGCTCATAATCCTCCTGATTATTAGCCTAAAAAAGCATTAGCCTAAACCTAAAGCATAAATGGGTTTAAATGTTGCCACTTTGAGCCCTGTTTTTAAAAGGAGCTTTGTTCTAATTTATCAGTATTAACTGTATCTTTGGTAGGTTTACTGTTGTGGAACAGAGTCCAGGGGTTCTGGCTGATTCATTCTATTCCCCGGTTTCCTCCGATTCCTGAAGAAGGCTATGATTATCCACCCACAGGGAGACGATATGGACAATCTGGCATCTGCATAACTTTCAAGTACAACCAGTATGAAGCAATCGGTAACACAAGAAACACGAGTGTCAACAAAGAGATAGCAATGTTGAAGAAGATAAGGAGTTTGGAAATGTATTAATAAATGTTTCACTTCATTTTTTCTCTGAATTCAAAGACCCTCTGATATCTACATTCTAATTATGACTTTGCCACTGAATATGTACAGGCTCAGTTAGTGGGCCTTGGTTTTCTGGTGCACCAGTGAAGTCATTGTACTTGATCGGGAGCAGTAGTTTTGTATGTCTACAGGTGCCAGACAGACAACAAAAATGAGTGAAACAGAAAGGCAGATATTGCAAGGGTAGTGGGCAGTAACTTGAGATTTTGTCTCTCCCCAGCTCACGTCAAAGACCTCAGCTCCATCACATTCTGACTATAAGGAATGCAGGCCAAATGATGACAGATCCCCAGATTTTTCAAAAGAAGCCAGAAATCTAGGCTATGTGTGCCTGTATTGATGACAGCAATATATATTATAGATGTTAAGTTTGTATTCTAATGCTATGAACATTCTTGAAGCTGCATGATCAATATATGGGAGTTCTCTACTTTGACATATGGAGGAAAAACATATGGCCTACAAGGCCAGACAACCTGGGTTTGAATATCAGTTCCATCAGTTACAAGCTTTTTAAAGCATAACATTAAGCACTCAGTTAATTTCACTTATAAAATGAGAATAATGATAACAAGAGGACTTACCTAATAACAAGGCTATTATGAGGAAAAATGAGTTAACCCATGTAAAACTCATAGAACTGTGCCTGATAAGTAGGAAGAGCTCGGTGAGTGTCAGTTATTTTAATCAAAATTCATTTGAAGGTTATTAACTTAAAGAAGGGAAAACTTGTTTTGTTTTTCTTAATTCACAAGTTCTATAATATCAGCAGGCATTTTCATTTGCATCTTAACTCTCAACTTTACTGCTTTTTTATTCAGACCTTCAGCTCTTGGTCTGCAATCCAGATGTCTACAGCTGCTCCATTCCAGCCATCTTTCTCCAGGAGCTTGTTCACATGCCCCAGCTGTGTGCCAGGTCCACCTCATCAGAAACTCCTAGCCGGCACCTCGCCACACTTCAGTCTGCCCAGGGACAAAACTTTCTCCATTTTGCAAAGTCCGATTCTTTTCTTGACGGTATGAAAGACCATCATCAAACAATATGCTATATAACTCTGCCACCGGACTCACTGTGGATTGCTGAGAGGAGAGCTTCTGATTACTCAGGGAAGGGAAATGAAAAAAGAAGAGGGAATATGAAGGAAAGGGAGAAGGGAATACAAGGATCAATTGAAACATTTACCTGCCCCACCTATAGAGCAGATTGATTTCTGACCACAAAAGAGATCCTGACTATCCAGCCAGGAGCCAGTAAAAACTGAAGGTCTCCAACCTCTGCTGGGTGTGGTCATCTCCCTCTTCTTCCGTTCTCCAGGCAGTGAATTTAAGACTTCTTTATCCTCAAGGCCTTTACATTACCCTGCTTCCCCACTCTCAGCTTTACTTTTTCATGGAGAAAACAGAGATCAGCACTCACTACTAAGATCTCATCCCCCACCCCAAGCAGCTGACCTGTTTCATTCCTTTTTTTTTTTTTTTAAAGATTTATTTTATTTTATTTTATTTTTTCAATTTATCCCCCCCTTTGCTGCTTGCACTTGCTGTGTCCACCTGCTGTGCGCCTTTCTGTGTCTGCCTGTCTCCCTCTGATGCGTGGTCTTGCCGCGCCAGCTCACCAAGTCGCAAGGGCCCTGAGCTTACTGTGCGGGCCCCTTCACCAGGAGCCCATATGGTAAACGGGAGCCCAACCAATTCAGCCGCAGCCACTTCTCTTCATTCCTTTTTACCTTTTCCTCCCATCCCAACAGAAGCGATGCATGCCCTATGCTCTGGAACCTATCCTAACTGCAGACGTCCTTGCTTCATCCATTTGATCTGTTCACCCTCTTCTACTTCAACTGTCCTATTCTACAGTCTCCTTCCTAGCAGACAACCGTGCCTAAAAAATCTTCCTCAACCCCCAATCCCCTTTATCTGTCCTCTTCTTTTCCTTCAAAATTTCTTTTTAAAACTCTGTTCAGGGCCTTCACTGCTCAATGCTCTTTCACTGTAGTCTTGCCTCTGACCATAGACACCCCACTCTTTCCTCCAATTCACCAATGACTGTTTTAGTTGACCTCACTGACTCCCTTGCTTCCTTCCTTCTTTATGCATTGAATAGATATTTCCTGAATGCCTATTACTTGCCAAGTCTTGTCTTGGGCACTGGAAATCCAAAACTGAACAGGACAGAAATAGCCCCTGCAGAATTGGACACTGTTGGGACTCTTTACTTTCTGAAACACTCCTCTCACCGATTTGGGGGCATATGTAGTCTCTTGGTCTTCCTCCCACTTCTTTTAAATCTCTTCTACCAGGTTGTCCTCCTCTGCCTATAGTCATTTACCCTTCCTTATCTCATTCTTCACTCTTACTTATGCTGGGCAATTCCAGCATGCCTTCTGGCAACTCCATAGTCTAGAACTCCACCCTACTCTGTACTGACTAATGTGTTCATCAGTTATCAGGACATTTCCACTTGGAGGTGGTGATGCATACCAAATTCAACATGCCAAACACCAGCATCCCCACAATCTGCATAGTCACTCAGACAGAAACCCATAAGTCATTCCAGATCCCTCCTTTTTTTTTTTTTTTTTTTTTTTTTTACCTCTCTATCATGTCATCAAAGCCAGTGAATTCCAGGTCCTTAATAACTCTCACGTTCATCTTATCCTCTCTAAAGTCTTTGCCACCACTATAGTCCAAACCTGTGTTTATTTTCCGGGTTAGTGTTACAACCTTCTGTCTCTCACCCCTCATATTCCATCCTGTACATTGTCTCTCAATGGATATTTATAATCACATATTGGTTTCTATTAATTCCCTACTAACATTCCTTTAAAAATTCCTCATTGCTTTAATGAAAATCCAAACTTTTTAGCATGGCTTACCAAGGTAAGCCCCCTTAGAGGCTGGCCTATGATTACTTCTCCAGCCTTATTATTTCTAAAGATCTTCTCAGGACAAAAATATATATTGGTTTCTATGGAACAGAATAAGTTTGCACAAACCAACATTAGCATAGTAGTGACAATAATAACTTTTATTTGCATATCACTTTAACATTTACAAAATGCTTTGCCATCTACTATCTCAGTTATGCTGTTATTACTGTGCTTGTGATACCCACAATCAGGGGTTAATGATAATTTCCATTCCTGAGGATATTTTCAGGGACTTATCTAAGTGTGAAAGCCAATCTCACTATCTTTCTCCTTATAAACTCTAGACATCTTTGCAGCTTGGATGGCTCAACAGTTGAAGACACACTTGCTAACAGAAACCTGGCAGCGAAAAAGACAAGAGCTTCCTTCAAACTGCTCCCTTCTTTACCATGTCTACAATGTCAAAGCAATTAGGATATCTGAGCAATCTTATTTCAGTTCTAATCAGGATCATGCCAAATGGTGTATTTCCCAAAAGAGCACCAAAAATCGCTGGACATGTATTGGAGACCTAAATCGGAGCCCATACCAAGCTTTCAGAAGTGGAGGATTCATTTGTACACAGAATCGGCATGTTTACCAAGCATTTCAAAGATTAGTTTTATTTTATGAGGACTGTAACTAAACTTGGTAAAGGGACACAGGTACTATCAATGTGAAGATTGACAATGGATCTTCTGTTTGATCCATTCTTTATAAATAAAAAGGCTGTGAATACATTTGCAACCCACAAATCATCAAATAAAACACTTTACTCCCATGTTTACCATTTTATCTCCCTGTTCGTGATTTCTCTGTTTGCACTTATATACATAAGCATAAGCTATTACATACAATTAAAACGAGAATGGTAGAATGAAATGAAAAAAATATTTGTTCCCAATTAGTCAACTTTCAATTATTCATGGATTGACTGGCCATCTCGTAGATTAAATTTATCTCTTTCACAAAGACATCCCTGGCTCTCCTCCCCACCCCTTTCTAAAGAAAAATTAGCTCTCTCTTCTGTACTTCCACACTATCTTTCTCACTGGTTTATGGCTTATTTGTCATTCTTACAGTTTATACTTGCTAATTGCATGACCTAGGGACATTCCCTTAAATTCTCTGGTTTTCTCATCTATGAAATAGAGATAATATCTTGGTATGTTCAAACACCTAGCATGGAGCCTGGTGCATGGTAGACACTTAAAACTACAGGTGGAATTTTAATCTGAATCCCCCCACCCAGTGAGGAATGACAACCAGAAGCTTTAGAAATAAGTGATATTTTTAGGGACAAAATTTTAAGTCAGATTCAGAGAAAAAATAAGCAACATAAGTGCAGCTTAGCAACTTGAGGGAAATAAAGCAGTATATCATAAAGAAACCAAAAGCAGATCTAATAACTTTTGATTCCAATATGTTTCATTTTCTGAAGTTCTTATCATTAACATAATTCTAGTATAAATTAATAATAATAAATTTGTATTAAGTACTTCCTGATTGCTTCATAAAGTTTGAGATATGGTTCCCAATTTCAAGAAGCTTAAAATCTAGTAAACATAATTATAAAAACAATACCTAGAACTAGCACTTAATGAGCATTTACTAATAAATTTACTAAATTTATAACATTTAACACACATTTTCTTTTTTACTTGTCATAACAATGCTGTGTGGTAGGTACTGTCATTTTCCCCATTTTCCTGACAAAGAAACTGATACTCACAAAGGTCTATCTGACCTCTGAGGCTACTCTCTTAAACTCCATCCCAAGATACAATCAGAGGAAATGTAGCAAATGTACTAATATTAGGTAATATACATCTTGATATCTCAATACTAACCAAAAGTTATGAAACCTAATGGCAGTGGTTTAATGACAAGCAGAGGGAAAAAAAGCAATGTTTTCTTCCTGTAAGAAGCAAGCATAAGCCATAAGTGTGTTGATTTTCAGTTAACGTCCATGCTTGAAAATATGAAGGGGTTTGAAAAATATGTTATAGCCTCTCTAAGAGCATAAAATGGGATTATAGGAGAATATTTAAAAACTTTAAATGTGAAGAAGGTCAAAACTTGATCCAAATAGTTTAGAGAGGGATGAGTGAAAAGGGAAAAAAGCAAAGGTGAAGAAATTCTATTGAACTAGATACACAATAGGTATGAGCCTCTCCCGAAAGGTAATTCCAGACCTTTTAGAGAAGTGTTCACATCCCAAGCTCAACAGAACAATCTGAAGAAGGAAAGAGGAATCAAAATCAGAATCCATGATAAATAATAAATAGTACAGGGATGTGGTCAGGAGGAGAAAGAGAAGGCACTAGCCACACTGGAGATAAGAATGTGGATCATGCTGCATGGGTGATGGCTAAAAACATTTGATGAAGGAAAAGTTACTAAAAAGGAATTGAACAGCACTGATAGTTCAAGATTGCCAGATATTGACCCTGGGAGAAGAGACTATATCTTGGTGTTGGTGACTCCCTGTGGTAGAGCCTAGAGGCAGCTACAATAAACCAAACAGAGCTAGCAGTGCTGTCTTTCTCAAGTATATACCCAAGCCTGCTAACCCGTCATGCTGATTCCTGTAGGGAGACTGGAGATGTATCTTTTGGGGATATGACATCATTGGAAGGGAACTGAAGCACTTGATAATATGATTTGCTTTCATTGATTCCCTTTAGGAGAAAGGGAATGTTGTCAATAAATAAAATTTAGATTCTAGCACAGTTTAAAATACTGGAATGAAGGACCCATGTCTAGGATGGGAGTGTATCTCACAAAGAAGTGTAAGATTGTATTTGACTGGAAACTATCTAACGTAATTTGAGAAAAGAAATTAAAAACAGAGATAAATCTGTGGCACTAGAGTGCACAAAGCACTTCTAACATGGAAATACCAAGTCATTTCTGCTCTTCCTTGACAGCCTTCTTAGAAAAGTTATTCCCCACAGTCTGTTCACATCAAATGTCCATTTCCTCTCCAACTCCAACTGCCTAGACCAAGGGTGGACATGAAACACTAAAGAGAGGACATTATAGGCCAAACCAAGGCAATCCTATCTGGAAGAGAGTTTCAGGTTAAAGGAAACAAAGACTGAGCTTGGGGACTTGGACACTTGATCTGGAAGATCATGCTCAGTAGAGTTGAGATCACAGTTTTCTGCCACATGCACACTAAAGCAGGGAACGCAGGGCTGCAGGAGCTGGAGAATGGTGCAGATGCACCGCGAGGAGCACGGGCACACAGACAGTGGTATCAGTTCCCAACTGTCCAGATGTCAGCTGAGTTCCTTATGGAACCCAGCTATTCTCGCTGGTCATGTATTCTATGGTATACCCCTATATTCTTTCATTAGGTCCCTTTTTGCTTAAGTTAGTTTGATTAGATTTTTGTTTCTTGCAAGCAAGCAATCCTTGTTGAAATCATGTAGAAACACAAATGACAAAGTGAGTGTGGTGCCTAATCATTTCAATTGAAATAATAATTGAGAAATGGTTCATAAATAAGTCTCACAGTCTCAAAATCTCATGTGCCTTACATACCAACACAGTATGGTTATAAAGGAAGTAAACTTGACATCATAGCCTGGGATGGTAAATGTGTTTTTACAGGAGGCAATAGGAAGTACTTGCTGGAGTGAAATAAGAAACAGTAATGATGCATTTCAAACATTCAGGCATTTACTATGAGTGTCAATCAATTAAAATAATTCTTGATTAACCTTTGGCTTAACACACTGACAATTTCCTCTCCCAGAGGGTAGATGAAATGACTAAAGGAATTTCAACTCTGAACCTAAGTCTTAGAAAGGAAGAGTTTGTGGAATGAAAGTAATGGTACCCAGGCAAAAAGTACCTTTGCATTAGCATCAGGGAAAGCAAAGCTGAAATAGTCCTACTTTAGGAAGTCTGAGAGTGCGGTACAGAAGAAAATGCAGTTCCATGGCAGAAGACTCTTAAAAAGAATACATCTCAAGGGGTTAGGAAGTTTTTAAAAATGAAATTCTATGCAATTTCTCCAGAAGGAAGAAAAGGAGAAAGGTTCTAGAGAAAGCAATATAGCTACACAGCCAGTTCCCTCTCAAGCTCATATATATAACTCAGGTGTGAACAAAACATGGGAGAAAAGGGTCAATGAACAAAGAATAAAAGAATGGCACATACTGGATACAGAGTGATATAGAGGATAAAACCCCAAAGTAGCTACTGGTTGGAAAAAAATGCTAAGGTTAACAAAAATGTTTTTACAGTTATGTTTGCATCAGGATTACATTGGAGCTAATATTAGTTGGTGAACGCCAAAAATACCTTTTTCTTTTTAATTTCTGTCTTCTCAGTAAAGATGAATCATATTCAAATTAAGAAGGCCGAAAATAAATGGTCAGGAAGAACTAAATCACAACCTCTGCAATGTAATTTTTGGAGAGCACTCCACTCCCTAAAAGATTTAATATTCCGAGGCCCAATGAATGACAGTGAACAAAGACCTTTGAGGAAACATAGAAGAAAGACAAATATTGCTTTAATTTTCACTTTAGAAGGAAGGTGTGTTCTCAAATGTAAACTCTAGCATGTTTCTTCGGTGGATCTTTAAAGGGGTAGATTGTAAGCACTCATAAAATAATCAACTAGACATGCATCAGGTGTCAGCATGAACCAGGTGCTCTATGAACAAGGCATCTCTGACTACCTCACTTCCTTTTTTGACAAGAATTACAAGACTGGTGGATCATAAAACTGCTGTACATATAATATCCTTGGGAAGTCACAAAACAAAGGTCCCTCTTGTTATCCTTATGGTTAAGATGATAACACGGAGTGACTGTGAGTACAATCTCATTAATGTTTACATTATTCAGAAGCTAGTAATTAGTGGATCTGTGTATATTTGAAAGGAGATTCCTGGTGTCATACCAAAGAGCCCAAGCACTTTTATCCAATTTAGTCCTTAGACATACTATGTACCCCACACTGTGATGGGTGAGAAGGCACAACAATGAACAAGATAGACATGGTCTCTACCCTTGTAGAGATTATAGTTGAGTCTGTCCTTAGCTTTCTTCCATAAACATTTTTAGATGAGTGTGATGAATATGCAGAAAATACTTTTATTAAATTTGTATATGACAAGCAAATGAGAAGAATAGCAGATCCAGTAGATGATGAAATTGGCATTCCAAGGGATCTTGAAAGGTTGGTATAATGGGTTAAATCAAATAATACCAAATTCAATAAGGATGAATGTAAGCCTCTGCCCCTGAATCAGAAGAAAAAATACTTTAAACAGTGTGGTGGCTACAAAAAAAAAAAAAAAAAAAAAAGCTAATACAATTTTGAACTGTATGAATAGAACATATATTAGAAAGAGTAAGGAAATAGGCCTACTCTATCCTGTGTTGTAGATACCACTTTTATGAGGCATAGAGAAAGAGTGGAGGATGTGTAAAGAAACTGGCCAGAATGGTGATGACTCCTGAAACTAAAAAAAAAAAACATTTAAAAAAAAATGAAAATGTTTATCCCTAAAGGGGCTCCCTGGGGACAGGACATATATCTCCAAATATATAAAGGACTGTTCTGTGGAGAAGGGTCTATACTTGGTTTATATGATGCCTAGAGGCAGAGTTAGGATAAAGGAATGGAAAATAGAGTGAGCCAGATTCAGCTCAAGCTAAATAAAAACCATGTTGCCCAAACCTCTTGCCATGACCTATGGGCTCTACAGGAGCTACCCTGGGCTCCTTTGCAGCCATATTTCCTACCTCTCTCTCACCTGTTGCTGTCTTCCTGTTCCTCAAACTTACCAAACTCAACCCCACCTCAAAGCCATGCACTGGCTGTTCCTTCATCTGAAAAAGTAAGGCCCTCAATGTTAAAGTAATTTCTTAGGAGAGGACTTTCCTGGCCTCCCTATCTAAATTAGCTTCTCAAGTCACTCTCTAACACAACATCCTCTCATGTTCTTTATAGCATTTATCACAACTGATATTATCTTTAAGAGGGAACATGGATATCTGTGCCTTGTTCACTGCTGAATCCTCAGTCCCAAGTGTAATGCCTGGAACATAGTAGGTGCTCAGTAAACATCAGTTGAATGAATGAATGAATGAATGTTAAAGATGGCAAGATCTGCCTTCGGAAGTGTTTGAGTGCAGAATGAAAGCTCATCAGAAGGGCTGTGGTAGAAGGGAGTCCTGTGTAATTTGAGAGATAGGACTGGATGATCTAAAGTCCCTTCCAATACTGAAATTCTATGGTAATCTAGCCCTAAATTATGAGAACCATTGTAATTGCATTAACCATTATATAATTAACCATTATAATTCAGAGAAGAATGAGTATTGAAGATGGGAACAGTCAAGAAGCTTTCAGTGAAGAGGTGGAAATTCAGGGCACTTAAAGGATGGGTGGAAATTAAACAGTTGGAACAAGAGGAAAGATTCTAGCAGAAGGGAAATGAGCAAAGTCTCAGAGGTAGACAGGAGTATCACATGAAGAGGCAACAACTGTAAGGAGCTAAGCCTGTATAATTGAGAAAAATGAGACTGGACAGGTAGAAATGGGGCCAACATACCAGGTGGGACCTGAAAGCCGAGTTTACATTCATTAGACAAACACTGAATATTCCTGAGGAGAGAGATGAACACCAGGATAAAGGCAGTGATTTCAGGGAAATTAGTCTCTAGCAAAGTCTGCAATTGATTTGGACTGTATGATGTCATTTCTGCTCTAAAACAGTTTCTTCTTTTCTACAGTATTCCATTTCAGGGGGTTATTACAATGTCCTGATGTGAGATGATGGGGTCCTGGCCTAAGATAATTTAAGTGAAAAAGAAAGGAAAAGGTTAACAAGAGGACCATTTCAAAGTAAAAGCTTCAGGATCAGATGTAGCTCAGTGGTTGAGAGCCTGCTTCCCACGTACAAGGTCCCAGGTTCAATACCCGGTACCTCCTAAAAAATAAAAAGAATAATTTAAAAAACTGAATAAATACTTGTCTACCATAAAATTATTATTGAACATTGGCAAGATATCTGCAAGCTTTTGTCTCAGAATGGTTTTGCACATGCTCTCTCACTCAGGTTCCTTTCTCACCAGTATCCTGCAGGTGATTGGTTGATCACGGTCAGGTGGAAAAGATGTCCTCTGTTGGAGACAGCCAGCCTCTATGACCTCTATGACTGTGGCTTTAAGAAAATCATGCTCCATCCCAACCAGTTGTTATAACCTAATGTAATCAGACCAGGCCTATACAAGGCAGCACCTCAAAGGGATTAAAGTGATTTTTTATCTATCTTGCCAGCACTTATACATTCAAATGAATGTAGTGCTTTACAATTAATCACTTAAAAAGTCCATCCCTTAGTCTCATTCTTTCAAACCTTTCTGACACTTCTTTTTAGAAAAGTCTTTCAGAAGCCACACACAAGCCAATAAATAACAATGTCTCATCACTTTTATTTATGCCCATGCTATCTAACTTTCTGCCCAATTCCTTTGAAAGCATCCACACAATTCCCTGCCTTAGGCAGTGGTGGTTAGAGAACAAGATCCTGGCTGTCCCTAACTCCACTTCACTCCTTCTTCCTTGTTAACCAGCCTCTTTATTTCTCTTTCCAGTTATCCTATTTATTGCTATTATTGCTTGATTCTTTTGTCCCCCCCCCCCCCCCCCCCCCCGGTCACATTCTTCGCAAAGCATTTTGAAGGAAATGTTAACTATATTGGTGTTATTTGAATCAATTAAGAATGCCACCCATGAAAGTCCAGTTGAATTTGGGAGGGAACATAGTACAGCCTAACAGCTCTGGAATCATAGTTTGAATCTTGGCTCTGTCGACCTTGAGCAATTATCATCTATATGACTTTGAGAAATTAACCTCTCTAAACCAGTTTTTAAACTGAAAAATAAGAATGTAATAAGATAATTCATGTAAAACACTTAGTTCAGTGTCTAGCACAGACAATTTTCTCCTAAATTCCATTTTAAACTTCCAGAACAAAATAAATATGTTATCTAACAATATTAATCCAGTGGTGGAAAGAAAAGCAAATGCTTGTATGGCACACATTTTAACAACTACTAATTCCGTGAAGAAGTCAGTCTAACAGATTGGTATAAATAGAATGAAAGAAATGAGAATGCTATTTATTTCAATTGTTCCCTTTCTCCATGTTGACAGCGTTCTCTCAAAAACAAACAAACAAATAAAAAACAGTCATTTTTTACTTTATCTCACAACTTGAGAAATCAAGAGGAAACGAACAGAGGAAATATTCTCAGAGAGGAGGAATGTACAGGTATAAGCCTTGCAAACATCCCTTTTGCAAATGCTTTCAGTACAAAGTTTCCTGATATAACATTAATGAGAAGACTAAATGATGCAGTTGCAATTATTTGCAGAGCAAACAGGTATGAGGCCCACCATGAGAAGAAGGCTTTAGAGCAGGGGTTCTTAACAAGGGGTCCGTGATCTTAAATTGAAATTCAAGAAAACATTATTCTTGTGGGGACGCGTTAGTGTGGGTGTAAAATATTTATTAAATAATACACAGTATAGTGTGGACTTAGTAAGGGGTCCGTGGTTTTCACCTGACTAGCAAAGGAGTCCGTGGAACAAAAAAGGTTAAGCACCCCTGCTTTAGAGATTTAAATTCTAGTTCTGCCACTTTCCAGCTATGTGGTCTCGGGCTATTAAATCCTCAAAGCCTTGATTTCCTGGTTTTCTTGGAGAAAATTAAGAAAAATAATATATGTAAAGTTCTTACACAAGATAAGCAGACAGTGTATATTGTACCCTTTCCCTCTTAGAGCAGTGTTAGCTAAATAAAATTGTATGTTGTAATCAGAGGTTCTAGGCTGCGTAATCTGAAGTGTACGTGGTGTTTTCATACAAAGTAGGACTTTGTATCTGGATGTTAGGCAGGTGGATGTTCAATAAATATTTGATCATTTGTTTTGGCTTTAATGGAAGTACTTTGTGTACCTGACACATTCGTAACTTTTATGGGTATGGAAGCCACCAGCTTTTTAGGTTGCAGCATCCCAAACTAATCCTAAAGTCCTGTCAATTTCATGAGCCAGTGTTTTTCTTCATTTCCTGTAGTGTCAAAAAGTTTCCAGTGCTTTGGCCATGGGAGGCTATCTTCTTGATACACTGGGACTATGTAAAGCTTTCACTCTGTTTAATTACTGTGGTATGACTGGGAGGTATTTAAAACGTTATCCAAGCAAGAAGGATAATTTAAATGGTTGTCTTAAACAAAGAAATTAATATTAATATCATATATCTACAACCTTCTGAAAAGGGGGCTGTCTCCCGCCTTTTCCGTATTGGGTGAGGAGACTGTTATAACCCCTGGAGGCCACTGATTCATGATGGGGGTAGGGCACTGCTGACTCGAGGCAGCGTTGGTCTGAGCCACTTGGTCAACTACAGCCAAAGGACCGGTGTCTGTGTGTGTGTGTGGGGGAGGGTCCTTTAGTGTCAGGGGGCAAGTTATGGGGGAGAAATATACAAATCAATTTTGAAATAACTTTTATCTTGTAGTTTTTTTACATTTCTTTCCTGTTAAAACACAGTTTTCAGATTATTTTTAAAAGTTCAAATAGCTTTTATTCTCTATTTATTGAAAAAGAAATATATGTTCACTGGACAATTTTACAATATACAGATAAGCAAAAGAGAAGAAAATTAAAACACTTTTGCAAAAAAAGCATATCGGTGGTTGCCTGGGGCTGGGGGTTGGAGACACAGAATTGATTAAAAGGAGTATGAAGAAACTTTTGGGGGTGATGCAGGTGTTCTATATCTTGATTGTGGTGGTGACTGTATATCCATTGTCAAAATTCATTGAACTGTATACTTAAATAGGTACATTTTATTGTATGTAAGTATACCTCTGTAAAGTCGATCAATATTTTTCAAGGTACTTCTGTCATCACTTACAAAAAACTACCATTTATACCCTTATGTACAGTGGTTCAAATGTTTTTCTATGCATATCTATTATTTATATTATTGTGTATTATATGTTATATATCTGTTCATAACATTGTTCATCATTTTTGATAAATTGCAGCTGGCTTTTATCTATTTCGATTTTTTACACCTTTAACTGAAAGATCTTACCACCATAATCAACTGCCCCCACAAAGCTTATTACATAACATCAAGGAAGAAAACTGCTTTGGGAAGAAAGAAAGAGGAAGCTATTTTGACTTTTATAGCCCCTAGGATTTCATTATTGATTTTTTAAAATATTTTTTTAAAGATACTTAGATTACACAAATGTTACACAAAAAATATAAGGATTCCCATATGCCCCACTCCCCACACCTCCCACACCCTCCCACATAAACAATATCCTTAATTAGTGTGGTGCATTCATTGCAATTGATAAACACATCCTGGGGCATTGCCATTGAGCATGGACAGAGTTCACATTGTAGTTTACACTCTCTCCCACACAATTCTGCAGGCTATGGGAATATATATAATGGCATATATCTGTCATTGCAATGTCATTCAGGATGATTCCCAAGTCCTGAATAAGTCCCCGCATTACACCTGTCTTTCCCTGCCCCTGCCCCCAGTGTCTCCAGTGGCCACTGCCTCCACATCAGTGCTGTAATTTCTTCCATTGCTAGAATCACAAGTCTATTGCAGAATACCAGTAAGTCCACTCTAGTCCATAGTTCATTCCCCAATCCTGAGGATTCTCGATGGTGATGTCCACTCCACCTCTAACTGAGAGGGGGCTTCGATCCCATACAGCCAATCGATGGGACTCTCTTGCTTGCCGTCGTAGGCTCTCTCATTTCCTTGGTATAGTGGTTGTCAATCCTCATCTTCTTGTTAGTTGTCCTGGGTGAGTCCAATGAACTGGAGAGTAGGTATTGCAACTCTGCTGAGGCTCAGGGCCCAGCTGGCACATGGAGACCCCCAAGATTCCAGTCTCTTGGACATATACCTACCAACTCCAGCACCAAGTATAGGTTCAAATAAAAGGGACAGATGAGCCATGTGTAGGGAAGCCATAACTGAGTCCATCTCTGTCACTCTCAGGAGCACAAACTCCAAAGTAGGGCCCACTGGCAAGGCATAAAACTCTGAAGCTATCTGCCCTGACCATAGGACCTGGGTGTCTCCAGAGCCCTAGGAGCCCCACTATTTGAGGTGGTGTCCATTTTGGCAGTCTGAGATCCTGCTGCGATGTGTATAAGCTTTACCTCTGGGATGACCTCCCGAGTCACTTTAAAGTCTCTTAGCCATATAAACTCATTTGTCTTTACATTTTCCCCCTTTTATCTGAGATCTTTTTCCAGTTGCATTGCTAGTTGGTCCTTGGTAGTAATCTCACAGTACCAGGGAGGCTCATCCCCAGGAGTTATGTGTTACACTGGGGAGAAGGCAATGGATTTATATGCTGAGTTTGGCTTAGAGAAAGGCCACATTTGAGCAACAAGGAGGCTCTCAGGAGGCAACTCTTAGGCACCCCAAAACAAAAGGCTAAGTTTCAATTTCAAGAGCAAAGGCTCACAAGCATAGTCAACAATATCAAACATTATTGATGATTTAACGATCATTATACAATTAGGCAGAGAGGATCTTGCTATAAATATGTTGTATAAGCCATGGGTTATTTGATGACAACTGATTGCTGAGAAACCCTTCGTGGCTCTGGCCAATACCCTTGACTACATCACACCTGCCTCTGCAAACAATGTTCCACCTGCAAAATGTTTGCCCCTGATACACAACTCTCTGCATCTAGTTTTGCTGATATTTTGAAGAAGACGACGCAGAAAATTCTAACCTCTTTTTCTAGAGGCAAAGCTATCACTTTCCCGAGTTGTAATTCTGAGCCCCTGAGAGCCAGCTCTTTCTAATCTTGCCAGACTTCAGGAATAAGGCAAGAGCCAGAAGATGCAAAGTCAAAATCATTCCTGCAGTTACTATAGATGTCAGCCTAAGGCCTGATTGCAGGGGACTCAGCAGGGGCTACCACCTGGCCTCAGCCTCTGCTCTTGTGCATGCATGCATGCATGTATAGTGCAGGTGAGCTAGTCAGCCCATGAAAGAAGGAATATTGCTACTGGGGGAAATAGAAAAAGTTTCTAATTAGGGAGTAATCTGTCTCTGGGGTAGCTAGTTCCTAGAGAGCAGGAAAGGAAGCTGTAAAACTCCAGCCGCTTTTGCCAGGGACAAACTCGTTTGGCCTCAAAGACAGAAAAACAAAAACAAAACACTAGTTAGATTTCATGACTCATTTACAGCAGTGCCCAATGCAAATAAGGGCTTAATCAGAGCCTCCCGATGACAGGTCTACACACCTCCAGGAGAAAGAAGAGTGTCTGGCGACTAAGGAGGGGCTGGTCCAAGCTGCAGGCCTTGCCAGTTGTATCCCTACATCCAACAAGTCTGACTTGCAGCAACCCCAGCTCCCTCCTGGAGCTGGCTGGGGCCTGGGGGCAGGAAGACCTGAGTTCCTTCGGGTGGGGGCTCTGCATAAAGGCACCTGAGTGCTGAGCAAGCTGTCCCCATGCCTGTGGCTGCACTTTGGGGACGGCTGGAGCCACTCTCAGGCTCTCACCCATTAGGTATGTACAGAGTGAAGGCAAAACACGAAAAGCAGGGAGTCAGGACACTCTGACAACAGCAGAGAAGTGACAAATGACAGGGTGGGAAGACAGAAGAACGCTAAAAGCACAGCTGTCTGGAGCCATTTAGCATTGGGTTAACAACAGACAGCAAATGCTCCTGAGGGTCTGGCTGTATTACAGCATTGGACAATGATTGATGCTCAAAGTGAGTCATCAGGAAAAGGTCAAATTATGTTCAGAACATTTTGTTTAAGAAGGCAAAGTACTATGTAAAACATTTTAGAAAAATCACTTCACAAAATTAAATTTTAAAATTGGCATTTAAGTTGCAGTGATATTTGAATTGTTAATAATGCCTCCTCTTAAAATATTAGGAATAATACATATTACTCCATAAATATCCAATCCAGAGAAACTGGATTATCTATATATCCTCACAAATGTATAAATACATGTACCTATATATACAAACACTCTTATACATTTATACTTTAATCATATCTCACTAGTTATCCTAGATCCCATAACTTCCTACTTTATCTGGGACCCAACTGCATTATTTATCTCCTCTCTCCTGCATCTTCAGCCACTTGCTCTCAACTAGATATTTCTCTTTAACATATAAGCATTGTCAAGTTTCTCCCACCTTGAATATAAAAAGAAAAACAAAATCTGCCTGAGTCCTCCAGCTCCCAACCCTCTCTCAGCACTGATCTATGCCTTTCCTTCCCTTCACAACCAAACTTTGAGGGAAACCTCTGCGTCCTGTGAACACTACTCCAAGGAACTTTCTCTTGCTAATTTCCAACACTTTTTCTTAAAAATAGGTTTGATTGTATCTCTCTATAATATTTACAAATTTGGCTCTGCCCTCCTGCTTACGCCGTGCTGTTCTCAGGTCCCTGTGATACTGCTTTGTCCTTATTTTCTCCCTACCTCTGTCCCACCAGGGTTTCCTTTCAAGTTTCACTTTCTTCTGTCTGAACCCTAAATGTCAGTATTTCTTAGGGTTGTATTCATGGATATCTCCTCACTCTAGACATGCTCCCTGGACAATCTTATCCACTATTGCTTTGATGATACCCAAATCTTCATTTACAACGTTTTCTCTCCTGAGTTTCAAACCCAAGTGTGTGTGAATATACCAAATCCATGTCTCCCTTCTGCCCATCAAGCCTGTTCTTCCTTGATTTTCTTCATCTGTGAACCATCCATCCAATAACCTAACTTTGGAGGCATAGCCTCCTCCCTTTCCTTCATTCCCTCATCCAAACAATCACCACCTTCTCTTGATTCTGCCTCATCAATATCTCTCAAGTCCATAACTCTCCCCACCCCCAGCCCCAGCCTGCCTCCTGTGTGCTGCTTTACCTGCACTTTGGGTCAGAGTAAATCTTCAGTTCTCATCTTTCCGTATCAGTCTCCTTGTTTCTGCCTCTTGGCTCTCCCAATTTACCTCACCACCACTGTCCTGGAACTCTGAGGATTATTCTAAATCACAACTGAGGGCATGAGTTCTTGGTCTGTTGTACAGTCCAAAGACCACTCTTCCTTACCCTTACTGGGAAGGGAAAAAGAACAACTTTTCTCCACTGAGGACTCTCTCCCCACAAACCAAAGTTCAATCGTAAGTAATTATTATTCTGTGTTGGAATTGTTGGCTCCTTGATTGGCCTCCACCCTATGATCTGAGTTATTTTAAAATTCTTCTCTGCTGACTTCAATATCTAGATCATCTATGGATCTACTTCTATTATTTGCCTTTTCTCTGATTATTGCCAACATTTTATTGCCTCTTCACATGTCTGCTAATTTTGTATTATATGCTAGATATTGGTATAAACATTAAATAAAGTTTCCAAATGATGTCATATTCTACCAGAGAAAATTCACTTTTCCTCTGTTAGGTAGAGAGGATAAGGGGTTGATCACTGGATTATGATTTTAGTACGACTTGCTGTACCTCTGATCTGGCCTTGTTTCTAAGGCATGGCCAGCCCAGGCTTGTGATTGTGAGACCGGTTGTCTTCATCTCCTCACCATGGGAGATCCAGCTCTGCACTTAGAAGTGGCAGCCCAGATCTTTAGTCTCCTATCTTACACAGCTTCAATAGCTGGCAAATGTCTTGAGGAGAAACTCTTGAGGAGGGGTATTGGAAGCAAGCTCTTCCCCAAAAGGCCTTTGTTTTCTAAGCATTGAAAGGATATGGAAGATAGATGTCACTCCGTCTTTTAGAAGTTTTACCCTTGTTCCCTAGCGTCCCATGCAGCACACCAGAATTCAGAAAATGTTTTATGGGAATAAAATCTCCATTTCAGTCTCCTTAAGATTCATATTTGTCATATCATCCCCTTGTATTGCTAAGAACTTTTCTGGTTTTTCTTTGCCCCAGCAGAAGTTCTTTGCCTAGGCAATCACCTCAGCCCATACTCAGATTCAGCTAATGACCTGGGGGGAAAAATAAGAGTGTCAGCTTAATTTAGAAAAGGTTTATTCTCTTTGGAATTTTAGTTCATTGTCTCCTCATTGCTTTCAGAGTAATTTGGTGCCTTTAAAATATGACTTTTGTCATTTGTTCGGGTTATCCTAGTTGTTGCAGTGAAAGCATTGGCTGCCATGGCCTACTACATCTTACCCAGAAGTGGAAGTCTCAGGTAAGATTTTAAAACATTCCCTTGTGATATCTACCTCTCTCAGTATTATGTGCATAATATATAATAATCTGCCAAGTGAATTTGTAATTAATAAATGAAGTCATTTAACTTTCCTTAGCATCATTTTCTCCTAGTTATGCAATACTATCTTGCATTTATTTAATACCTAATAGCATAAACAATATTTTCAATTGAAAGAAGAATGTGGTCCATAATTCATTATTCTTTAGTCCTTACAATATCTTTTAAGTAGGAGTTATAATAATGATTAGGAGGATAAAGATAGCTACTATTTCCTGAATACTATGCTAAGAAATTTACTCACATTATCTCAATTAATCCCTAAAATAAGCTGGGTAGCAGATATTTCTCTCCCTAGTTCCATGAGGAAATTGAAGCTGGAAGAAGTTAAGTGACTTGTCAAAGTGCTCAAAACTGGTAAATGGAAGAGTTAAGATTCAAACACAGTGTGTTTAATTCCCAGTCCAGGTTATTTATTTATTTATTTTTTTTACCGGGAGGTCCCGGGGATCAAACCCGGGTCCCTCCATATGGGAGATGGACGCCCAACCAGTTGAGCCACATCCGACCCCAGTCCAGGTTATTTTTAACTGTACGTCAGCTTTTTGTCTGCTATTGTATATGTTTTAATGAAAAGGTTTAACTAAAATACTAGAATTCACCAACCTATAACTACCCCTATACACTACTTAAATATAAAACATAATTACAAAAAAAAAAAAAAACAAACATAATTACAAATGAGGTACCCAAAGATGATACCGAAAACACTTAGAAGTAAGGTAAGGACATTGAGTTGATTACTTCTTGTTGGAGGAGAGAATTTTGCCTTATTTAGATTACATTTCATTGCCTGGTCTCTGTTCTGGAAAGCAATAATAATTGGTAAGATGAATGATTAGGATTAGGGATGCATCTGTGGTCATAGTAATGAGCAAGCCTGAACCTCATAGGAATTAAATTTATTATTTTGACTTCATTAGCACCTCACTTTGAACTTCTGTGTTAATAAGTCACAGATAATGACATGGATCAGATTGCATTTTATGGTGGAAGAATATATTGGAAAAACAAAAATGATTCCATTTGTTTAATTAAGTTTCATTATTTTTTTAAAAAGCCCTCTTCAGCAGAGTTGCAACACCTATTCTCCAGTTCATTGTACTCAACCAGAACAACTAACAAGGAGATGATAATGGACAAAGCCCATCCCAGGGAACAGAGAGAGTCTGCAACTAACTGCAAGCAAGATAGTTCCATCCATCTGCCCCATGGGATCTCAGGCCCCTCTCAATAAGCAGCAGAGTGGGCATCACCATGCCCAAATCCTCAAGATTGGGGAATGAACAATGGACTAAAGTAGACTTATTATTGTTCTATATAGACTTATTATTATTCTAGCAATGGAAGAACTCTTATCATTGACATAAAGGCAGTGGCCATCAGAGGTTCTGAGGGGAGGGAGAGGGAAGAATAGGTGTAACATGGAGGTATTTTCAGGACATTGGATTTGTTCTGCATGACATTGAAATGATGGATACAGGCCATTATATATTTTGTCATAACCTACAAAATTGTGTGGGTCAGAGTATAAACTATAATGTAAACTATATTCCATGGTTAGTAGCAATTCTTCAATATGTGTTCATCAATTGTAACAAATGTACCACACTAATGAAAGATGTCATTAATGTGGGAAAGTGTAGGGGGGGAGGGAGGGGGTATATGGGAATCCCTATATTCTTTATGTAACACATACATAATCTAAAGCTTCTTTAACAATAAAAAAATAATTAAAAAATAAATTAAATTAATGATAAAGAATAATAAAATAATACAGCAATAAAAATAAAAAAGCCCTAGTGTCACATGTTAAATTATTTGTTTTCATTCGGAAAAAGAAAAATTAATGAAAAAGTCAGCCATTTTAGCAATCAAGTGACTTAAATGACATGTTCAAACTAGATTTCCCTTTATTCAGAAACTTGTACATTTTGTGGATTTTTCTTCCATCATTTATTTCTTTTAAAATGCTTATAAAAATATTTTGATGCCATGCTGCCATTTAGGTTACAAATGAAACCAGGGAAATGCGAACTTTGGCAAAATATTCAAGTATATTATTAGGTAAACATGAGTGTATTATAAAGCTTCAGTTAATACATCATCTCCAACTCTTTCCTCATAAAAATGTGCATAAGAAATGAGTCATAAACATTTCCTCACCAAATGGAATTTTAGGAATTAAAAAAATTATCAATCAATAAATAAATCTTTATTTTTTCTGCCTGTGAGCTATTATTCTCAGTGGTGAATGGGGAAGTTATTATATTCTAACCCATATAATTCTTTCAGAAAGAATTGTCTTCATCTGCTTACCTCCTATATGTGTATATATATATATTTAATTACACACAGATATATACAAATATATGTATATGTATGCACATAGATATGCATAGGATTTATATGCTCTATATATGCCTCTATGGCATATATGAACCAAAGGAGATCTTTTGTGTAAATTATTATATATATATTTTCCAATCTTGCAAGGTGTTTTCAAATTCATGATATCATTTCCCCTCATAAAGTGAATGATGTTTACAAGAGAAGAAATCATAGTGCAGAGTTAAGTTAAATGTTTACCCATGATAACAGAGCAGAATCCAGATGACAGGCTTTGCCCAGCTGTGGCCTGGAAGGACACCATGTAACCCATTTCCATCTCCTTGAATCAATTCACCCAAACAAAAGGTCATTTTGGACTGAAATCCAGTTTGTCTGATTTTTCTTACTGTATTGACTAGTTTTAAATAAAAAGAGCAAGTCAGTGTCTGTGTTACCTAGACACAACCTAAACTCTGACCAGGTGCTGTAACACTAGCCTCCGCAATCCATTTTAAACCAAGTCTCCTGGATTAAATACCTCTCTCTCTAATTAGAATGTGACTGAAAGGTCAGAAAAGATGAAAAGACAGCAGATGACCCTTCCTAAGCAACTACTATTCAATTACAAAGATGGGGGGTGGACAAGCTATTTTTAAAAATTGCAACCACGAGGAAGAAAATTTATCTATCGTAACATTTTTTCCCTCCATGTTGCTAGGATGTGGTCTAAAAAAAAAGATAATTGTTGCCTTGGTGAAAATCTCCCCAGACCAAAGTAATAGTGCTCCCCCTGCCGACCAAGAAGACCAGGTTTTTTTGGCTTTAGGGCTTTTGGGTTTTTTTTTTGCTGTTGTCATTAGTTTTCAGTTTAAAACAAGACAATTAGATGTCTTTAGCAAATAGCTTTGGACTTCACCTGCAAAACTGTATTCCAAGGTATAAGAAACTTATTTAAATGATACTGGAAATCTTCTGTCCTAGAAAATAATACCCTGCTACGTAAGACAAGACATAAAGCAAATTCTGAGTAGGTGCCAGATTTCTTGCTATTTAAGGCTATTTCTGTGTTGTTGTTGTTGTTGTTGTTTTTCTCTTTTAACTCAGGGTAAACCTGGTGATTAAGACCTTTCTCACATTGATAACTGAAGCTCTTTGGATACCATTTGAATTTTTAACAAGACAGGGAGCTTATAAAGTTAACTAGTGATTTTTGAACATCACTAGTTACTTGTAATGGAGGAAAGTGGGAAAAGAGAGAGGTCCACGGAAGTCTTAGCTTATTTCACTGTGGGAATTATTGAAAACATTTAGCATTAAAGCTGAGCAGTGCTGGGGTGAGGTGATCAGATTATGGAGGGACAGGAAAGACCCCCTGGTGTATTACTCAGCCAAAGGGGTGCTGATGCAAAATACCAGTAATCAGTTGGTTTTTATAACGGGTATTTATTTGGGGTAGAAGTCCACAGTTACCAGGCCATAAAGCATAAGCTTATTCCCTCACCATAGTCTACTGCCACGTGTTGGAGCAAGACAGCTGCCAATGTTTGCCAGGGTTCAGGCTTCTTGGGTTCCTCTCTTGCTGGGGCTGCATTTCTCTCCAGGCTTAGCTCCTCTGTTTCCTCCACAAGGTCAGCTATAGACTATGAGGCTCTCTAGGCTTTGCTTCTCTCCACAGGGCCAGCTGTGACTGTCAGGCAAATGGCTTGTCTCTATCCCAGGGCCTTCTCTCCTTCCTCACGTCCAAGCTCTCTTACTTCCCGGGGCTCCAGCTCAAGACTCCAACATTAAAATTGCTTCTCAAAACTGTTCCCTCTGGAGAGAGTGTGGTCTATGATGTGAGCTGTGGTCTATGCTTGATGGCAAGGCCCCAGGATGTGTATATCCATTGCGGATGATGTGCCACACTGATGAAGGATGTTTGTGTGGGATGCTGTGGGAGGTGTGAGAGGTGGGGAACATGGGAATCTCTGTAATTTCTGTGTAATATCTAGGTAATCTAAGCACCTTAAAAAAATATATATATATATATAAAATAACATTTATGTAAGCAAATGCATATATATGCATATATATTCATATATCATCTTACAAATATTGGTATGTATTGTGAAAAATTTGATTTTTATCCACAATAAAAAAAAACAAAACTGTTCCCTCTGTCCTTTGCCTTGCCTTTTATATTTGATTCCCCCATCCAACAAGGGGTGGGGCTCAACGCCCTACTGACATGGCCCAGTTAACGCCCTAATCATAACTTAATCATGCCCAGATTAGCAGACCAGTTTACAAGCATAATCCAATATCTATTTTTGGAATTCATAATCACATCAAACTGCCCAACTGCTACATCCACTAAATTTGAGGTGCCTGCAATCTATCCAGTTATCTATGTCTAATAAATAATAGAAATAAGGGAGGAGAGTTCAGGAGAAGGGTGGAGTAATGGAGTTATACATTTAAAAGTCATCATCATCGTATAGGTCAGAGTTGAAATCATGAGCATGGGTGAGATCATCCAAAGAGAGAATATATGTAGAAAATGAAGAAAAAAAGGCATGGAAGCCTGGAAACAACATTGATATTTACAGGATAGAACCTTTATAAGGGAACCATCAAAGGTACTGAGACAGAATGCTCAGAGGTTTTGGAGCAAAACTAAGAGAAATTATTACTGGGTTGAAGCCAAAGGAGAAGAGAATTTCAAGAAGGAAGAAGTCAACAGTGTCAAAAAAAAAAAAAAAAAAAAGGAAAGGAAAGAGAATCAAGAAGGATGGGAAAAAGAAACCATTGACTTTGCTATTTAGGAGGACCCTGGTAACCTCAAGAGCATTTCAGAATAGTGGTGGGGTGAAATACCAATTTTAGTGAATGACTGCTTAAATGGTAAGAGAGGAATAAAAGTAATGAAGATAGACAACAGTGCCAAGAGATGTGGTAGTGACATAGAAGAGAGAAATAGGGTGATGCCCAGAGGGGAGATTGAAACAGGAAAATTTTTCCTAAAATTGGCTGACGTGAATACATTTAAAGGTTATTGAGGAAGAGCCTATGAAAAGGAAGAGAGAGATGAGAGTAGAAATGATTGGGGCAGTCAGGTTCAAGGGAAACTGCCAGAAGAAAGGATCAAGAGTAGAGGCTGAGTCTTACAAAAGGGTAAGAATACATTTTATTCTGGGGCAGGTGGAAAGCAGGAAAGGATGTGTAAAATGACCTTTGAATGGTGGGGGCGATTTAAGGAGTTCAGAGTAAGGAGTTTAAGTCTTCCCCAGTGAAGTCAGAAATGATACAAATTGCTTGAAGATGGATAGGAGAGCCCTGAGATGAGGACTTAAAGAGACTGGTCAAAGGTTTCAAGGTGGAGCAGCTTTTATAGGAGGAAAGTAAAATCAAATCAACTAAAGATTTGTAGAAGACTCTCTAGGCAGTATTGAAGGGGCAATAAGACTGGACCTCTAACACTGAAGGAGATGAGCATTGTCATGGTTGAGTAGTTTTTCTGCAGTAGCAACAGGCAAACCAAAGGCATGAGAAGAAAAACCAGCAATTGGCTGATTCAGAGTTGTATATAAATTGCCCATGACCAATGGAATGGACAAAAGAGCAGCCTAGAGAATTAAATGTCCTAGTGAGATTGTGGCTGTGAATGTTTGGGTCTGGTGTGCAGGAGGAACATGAAAGGAAGTGAAGTTGGCATGGAAAGAAGGGATGGGGCAGAGCCTGGAGGGGTGGGGCTGATAGTTTGGGAAACTAAGACAGGATCAAGAGATCACAGATGCCAAACGGACTAAAAGCAGATCTAGTGGGAAAATGAACTCAGAGATGGAGGTTGAAGAATAGAAGCAGGAGTCTGAAAGGAGTTTTGATGTTTTTGAGGATCTCTGGGAGGGAGCAATTTTTGACAATGATGGTAAGGTCTATGGGTTGTTGAAGGGAAATGTTCATGAAACTCTCTGCAGCAGAGTAAAACTAAGAGCCTGATGCCAAACTTACATAGAATGTGGGAAGATGATCCTAAAGTTAAAGTTAAATATTAAAGTTGAGGTTATAATGACTATAAAGATGGGAATCTATAACAGGTACCTATTTTTTAAGTCCCTACTGTGTGCCAGGCACTCTGTGGGGGCAGTTTGCACGTGTTCTCTCATTTAATTTTCATTTAATTGTTGCTACCCTGTAAGGAGTTATTCTTGCTCCCATTTTACAGAAGATGAAGCTTAAGCTCAGAAAAATGAAGTGATTTGACCAAGGTCCCTCAGCTAGTAAATGGCAAAGGTGGAATGGAATTCTCCCCAATGCTGTAAGTGCCATTCTGGCTATCTATCAATGCCAACCACATTTTAGGAGCCTAAAAATTCTATTAAAAAAAAAAGAAAGAGGAGGAAGGAGAAAGAAAACAAAGTAATCAAAAAAATGAATGAAAGAGGGACTTAAAATCCCTCCTCTATACCCTGCTGCCTCCCAAAAAGAGTGTGGTGTAACAGGATGGCAATCTCTAAGTTCCAGCAGTAAAGCACAAAGGAGTCCTCCAATTGCTTCTCTCCTCTTCCCCCACCATTAAATATTGGATTTTATTTTTAAATTACAGGATAAGTTTAAATAAGTTTCCTATATTAAGCCTTCCTGGTTATTTTCTATCTGTCCTAAATTGCCATGTGGGCCACATAAATAAAACAATCTGTTCTTCTCTAACCTGGATCTTTCCAAAAATTATTGCAAACATCAGCTCCATTTCATGCCAATCCTCCCTCCACTTCCATTAAAGTAATGAAATGGGTTTAGATTCCTCTGAGGACAAACACAATTGATCTGAGGGGAAATTCAGCTAGATTTTGCTGGTCAAAAGCTGAAGTGAGAATGAGAAATGTTTTGTGCCTTTGCAAAAACTCACAGGGAAGTGATTTCTCACCACAATCACTGGAAAGGAGAATGTTTTCACAAGTCTCTATTTTTGCTAAATATTTTTGAAAGTGTAATGCTGTAATAGGAGAAAACTTAGCACTTGGGTGCAGGGCCTTGGAATATTTTCAAGGACCCTCCTCAACCAAACCTAGCCTCATGACACTCACTGCTGCAAAGCATTGTTAAGCCTGTGACTGCCAGATGCTGGCACCTCACCCTCCAAGTAGATTGGGGACAGGTAGATAATAATTTCAGATTCTTGAGCACAGAGATCAGACCTCCAAGGGGCAGAAGGAAGTACAAAACATAACTCTTTGGCAATCCTCATCTAGCAAATAAGGCAGTTTTCAAAAGGTCTTCTGTGGAACAGTGTTTCAGTAGAGTCTTGGGGTGCTCTGGGGTGGGAAGTTGGAGGACAGTGGGGACCCCTTACCCTTCCATCTGGTGTAACTTCAATCTTACGTGTTTTAAATACCAAGTATAGTGTCCCTCATAATAATATGTTCAAGTAAGAGCCCCACTTGTGACTTATTTGGAAATAGGGCCTTTGCAGAGGTAATCAGGTTAAGATGAGGTCATATTGGATTAGGGTGGGCCCTAAAGCCAATGACAGGTGACTTTATAAGAGAAAGACAGGGATGCTTGGGCACAGAAACACAAGGAAGCAGGCCATAGGGAGATGAAGGCAGAGACTAAAGTGATGCAATTATAAGTTAAGGAACGCCAAGGGTTGCTGGAGCCACCAGAACTAGGAAGAGGCAGGGAAAGACTCTTCCCTGGAGCCTTCAGAGGGAGCATGGGCCTGCCAATGCCTTAATCTCAGACTCTAGGCCTCCTGACTCTGAGAGAATACATTTCTATTGCTTTAAGCTACTCGTTTGTGGTAATTTGTTACAGCAGCCCTAGGAAACTTATTGTACCCTGGGTTTCTAAACAAGAGTTCTCTTAAGCAAAGATTAAAAAATAAACAAAAATAAGTAAGCAGACTAGCTCTAAAAATATGCAGAGATTATATTCTACAAAGCATTTACCCCAAAGGTGGGATGCTATGATTTTCTGTGGTTTGGGGAGATCCACAAGACTCTGCTCAAGAATCTATACTACAGGTTTCTAGATGGAGGACTGAAGGCAAAAAGGTGGTTTGGTGAAGTCCAGAGTGCCCTGGGAGGAAGGGGGCCTATCAAGTGATGCTGAGGGGACCCTGAGGCACCAAGGGGTGATGCAGATGTGGGCCCCCAGGGCTGTCAGGGAGAAGAGGTTCTGATCGGGGCTGGGGGGTGCTGTGGAAAATTCCACACTTTAGCTAAGACTGGCCCTAGACCCGGCTTAGGTGAAAGGCTTGAATTATTTCTGGAAGCCAAGGAAACATAATTAAGAGCACACTGGTATTAAATCCTTTCTAAAATTGATGGAGAAATTCCTCAAATCCTGCTTTTGTGTGAACAAACAGGTTTAGCTAGTCAGAGGGACTCATCATCTGTGGGGATCAGACTAGACGAAATGAAGTTCAAGACCTTCGTGTATGGATGTGAAGTGGAAGGACAAGCGAGATTAGAGCTTGGCCTATTCCAAGCCTGAGCAGAAGAGTGATATTTATTTAGGTCCAGGGCCAATATAGAAAAAATGACATTCAAGATTTGTAATGTTTTATGTGGCTAAGATTGATTTTTAGTTCATGACTAGTAAAACCTAAGGACAGGGGTAATGTTATTAGTAGATACATTTAAATTGAAGATCATTCATACATTTACTAGACTATTTCTTTTGGATTCTTGAATCTCTACCCCCCTCCACAGCAGTTTGCACATAGTAGGTGTACAATAGGCATGTATTGAATGAACAGATAAGGAAACATTTTTGTGAATATTAAGCCATGGGACCATAGAAGCCTTTTCTTACCTCAGGCAACTAATAGAGGCTTCTTAAAGGGTGGATCCTGGAGAGCTCCCGTGCCAGTATTAACTGGGAATCTTCAAAACTATTTAAAACTTTTTAATACTCAAATTAATGATACCTGAGTGGAAAGAGACTGGAAAAGATCTCTGCAAATCTAAAACTGTGCTAAGCTCCTTACTAGCAGTATATATAGAGCTCACAGCCTGCTTTCAGGGACTACATTTGGGGGATAATAATGTTAAAGTTTTCCACACATTAATTACAAAAATAAAATCAATTAAATATAATGGCTATGCAGTACATTTAATGTAATTGGCAGAAAACACATACCATTACAATGTAAATAAAGACTTTGCTGGAAAGTAGAATTGGTGTGAAGGCTTAGTTTCTATATATAGAAGAAAAGAAAGCATGTTTTTATATTGTTTCTTGTCAAGTAATCTTCCTAGTTAAGATCTTGTGAAGACAGTCAGGAAGTGCTCTCTTAGAGAGCAGGAACTCTTAGAGGACAAACTATTGCTAAATATCCTAAATTTCTTTCTTCTTTCTTCACAATTTTGTCAAATGAGAAATTTCTACAAACATAAAATATTAGAATCATGTTTGCTTTTCTTCCCAAATCTAATCATTTGCTTGTTTAAACAAAAATCTCCTTGATGATTACTGTTAAGTCAACTCTTAGATGTTCTAAAAATTATTCCTTGCTTAGTGTTCAACTTTTTTTTACATGGTAACTCATTATTAATAATAAACACTAATCATGACAAATATGACTGTATATTAGTAACAAATTCTTGGTTCTTGAGGGCATGCATATTCCAGAAAAAATAGGGCAGTGATTGAACCCAGGACCTTGTAAGTGCCAGCTCCCCTGAGTTTGTTTTTTCATTTGTTTGCTTGTTGTTTGTTTTTGTTTTTAGGAGACACTGGAACCTCCCATGTGAGAAGCAGGCACTCAACGGCTTGAGCTACATCCATTCCCCTGGGGTGATCTTAAAACTAAAATCCAGCCTTCTGGCCATCCATCCTGTTTTCACCCTCACCCCCTTTCATTCTATTCTCAACCACACACCAGTGATCCTATTAAAAAAGAAGTCAGAAGGTTTCACTCCGTGGCTCACAACCCCCACAATGACCTAAAACCCTAACTCCTTAGAAAGTCTGTAAGCTCCTATCTGCCTTATCTCCGAAGAGGCTACCCTTGCTCACTCTGCTCCCGCCATTTTGGCCAGGCACACACTCTCTGTTCAGGACCTTTGCACATTCTTCTCCCTGATGTCCCCGGGGTTTGCTCTCTCTGCTCCTCCACAACTTCAATCAAATGTCATATCCACATTAAGGCCTTTCCTGCCCTGCTCTCTAACATTGTAATTTTACTCCCTGCTCTGGACATTCCCTACCCCCTTTCCCTGTTTTATTTTTCCCTTAGCATTTATCTCCATCTAATGTATTCTATGGTTTACTTTATTACCTTTATTATCTGGTCCCACACTAAAATATAAGCTCCATAAGGGCAGGGCTCTTTCTCTGTTTTATTTTCTGCAGCATCTCTAGCACCTTAAAGAGTACCTAGTAACTAATAAATGAACACAGATATTTGTTGAATACGTAGAATGAAACCAAAAAACACCAATCTTCTGAACCAGGAAAAAGTAGGGAAAATGTAAGAAAATATGTAATTTAAATTCATTAGGCTTTACTATTTTGGACCAATGGCTTCTGATAAAGTTAGAAGACCTGAATAAATTGAATCTTCTGATTAGTGGATTTTCTCATTAATCCAAAAGTTTCTATCTCTATCTTGTCTCCCACAAAATCTGCCACAGATGATGCTAGCAAGTAATAAAATCACTGCTTTTCATTTCATCCATTTTCTCTAGCCCTTTCCACTCATCTAAAGGCACAACAGGGATTAGGAGTAGGGGCAAAGAGAATAGATAATCAAATTGGGTTAGTGGTTCCTAAGGAAAAAAAAAAAAGATTTTTGCTCTTATCAATGAAAATTATCAAATGTGAGCACAAAGGGACTTTCTTTAATCAGGCACTCTATCTGGTTTAAGCCAACTAAGTTCAGGTCAATATCTTAAAATAAAAATTATAGACTAATGGATTAGAAGATAATTATCATTACACAAGGAGGCAGTGTTGCTCAGAAAACTAAAGATACTATTTCCTTAGCTAAGTGACAGATATGAATCATCACTGTATACCCAAAACTACTTCAGAGAGAACCAGCATAATTTTTCATATGACTACTGGTCCAAGTTCTCCAAAGCTCATTACCTTCTAAAGGGAAGTTCGTGTTGCAAGATGCATAAAGGCATTTATAGAACCCCATTGGAAGTTGGCCTGTTTGAGTAGTCACTAAAAATGCAACCTTGTTTCAGATTGGGATTTTGCCTCCCATAGGATTTTTCCATAATATTTTCTTTCAAGAAAGATTTTAAAAGGTTACTTGAGGGAAGCAGATGTGGCTCAAGCAATTGAGCTCCCACCTACCACATGGGAGGTCCCGGGTTCAGTTCCCGGTGCCTTTTAAAGAGAAGACTAGCAGACCAGAAAGCACAAAACGAGTGGACACAGAGACTGGGCAGCAAGTGCAAACAATGAGGGAGGGAGGGGAATAAATAAACAAAATAAATCTTAAAAAAAAAAAAGATAATTGCACAGTTTAAAAAAAAAAAGTAACTTGAAACAAAAACAGCTGTTTTCTTATCACCATTTAAAATTTACAACTTTTTAAAGTGTTAAACTTGTTTCAGCAGGAATTCAAGTCTTTCCTTCATTTAAATTGAGTCTGCTGAGGTCCAGGGCAGTGCTAATGGTGAGGACGCGGGATTTCCCTTCTTGTGTTTTATAAGTATCTTTTTTTTTTTTTTCACTTTTTTTAAACTTTATTTTGTACATTTAATAATTGAAAACATAAACAATTAAAAACTAAAAAGTAAACACAGATGAATAAATATATACATTTCTCAATTAAATGTAATGGATACATGTAAATTTTTTTTTTTTGAATCAAACAATATATTACACAATATATTTGGTTCATAGTAATGCATTCATACAGTATTTGTCCTTTTGTGTCTGACTTGTTTCACTCAACATAATGTCCTCCAGGTTCATTCATGTATAAGTATCTTATTAATTCACTCCTAGAAAGAAGGATATTGATGAGGTATGCCATGGAGATTAGAGTTACAACTCAAGAAAGTCACAAATCGACTAGAGTATGGGTTTTACCTATAAAATCAACTCTCAATTATTCCCTTTGTGGATTATTGTTTTGGTGGGATTTTTCACATGGATTGTTAATACCAAAATGGCTTTCTCCTGCTATTTGCATTCTCCCAAATCCACTCAGTTTACTCTTAGCTGATGGGTGCTCTGAATAGTAAAGTCATTTTAGATGTCACCCACCTAAAACAAATCCTAATTAGGAGGGAAAATCTGGGGAAATAGGATGATAATGCAATGCATTTTAAGGCCAAACAAGCAACTTTCAGAGATTACTCAAAGTTGTGAGTAATTAACACCACAGTCCTGCTTCCAATAATACCAAAAACTCGCTGGTGGTGGAATTGTACCTTTATTGAAGACAGATAATATTTTCTAGGCATACTTCTAGAAGCCTAATTCAGGACCCTGGGTGACCCAATAATTTGCATTTTCATAAATTAGGAATGGAGAAGAACTGGGTATGAGTAGTGCCCTCCCTGAGTTTCTAGAAGCAAATCCAAAAAGCCCTTTTCCTTTTCAGGTCTCCCTTCTACTCCAAATCAAGATTAACATGTGTTTGAACTTGTTGAAAAGCAGATTTTAGGAAACTCTTCAGATCTCAGGATAACCTGAGCATGCATTATTATTGAAAAGAAAGCTGAAAACTCAAGATATTACAAAATCCATTGAGAACAGATATATTTTCTTATATTATGCATGAGTAAGAGAGCTTAACCATGTGCTCTTGACTAACAACAAAGACAAAAAAACCTAGGGGTTTACAAGGAGATTTAATATTTTGTTTCACCATATAAATATCTAAAAGTCAAGGAATGAGCCTGTGATACAGGCACATTGAAGCAACTATCATGTGAGTTCAGGTTGGGCACCCCAACTTTTGCCTTCTATACCATGTCAATTAATGTGTATCTGACCATCCTGCAACATTATTTGTACTCCAGGTTCTCACCAGAAATATATTTTATACACTCTGCTGCCAAATTCACATTGTTGACTCACTGACCTGACATAATATTTATTGAGTTGCCTGGCCCCACCACCACATATGCTAGTTTCTCTAGATTAGTGACTTGGCCCCATTGTGGAATTAATTCTCTGAAATTACTGAATTACATTTACTTAAGTTACATTGAGGGACATTATTTTTTTAATCATGCAGAAAATACAGAGTTCTCATATACCACACCAACCCTCCCCTCCCCCATTATTAGCGCCTTCCATTAGTGTGCTACCTTGGTTACAAATGAAAGAATATTATTATAATTATACTACTAACTATAGTCCACAGTTTACATTAGGATTCGCTGTGTTGTATGGTTCTATAGGCTTTAAAAAAATTTTTTTATTCTAGTTTAACCTTTTATTCTAGTCTAATACATTTAAATATATAATTCAGTGTGTTAATTATGTTTACAATGTTGTGCTACCATCACCACCATTTATTGCCAAAACTTTTCCATCACCTCAAACAAATTCTATGTCAATTAAGTTTTAACTCCCCATTCACTACCCTTACACCAGCCCCTGGTAACCTATATTCTAATTTCTGACTCTATGAATTTGTTTATTCTAATTATTTCATATTAGTGAGATCATTTGATATTTACCCTTTTGAATTTGGCTTATCTTACTCAACATGATGCCTTCAAGGTTCACTATATTGTAGAAAGTATCAGAGCTCCATTACTTTTCATGTCTGAATAATATTCTATTGTGTATATTAATTTACTTAAATTTAAGAAGTAACCCAAGGACCTGTCCTACCTAAAGTCATGTTTAATAGAGTAGCCAAAATTATAGACTTTGGAGCTATACTGCCCAGCTTTAAATTCCACTGTACCATTTATTAATTACATGATCTTATGCAAATTATTTAACCTCTTTTTGCCTTAGCTTTTCAGCTGTGAAAAGGGGATGATGACAATAATAGTACCTACCTTAGAGAATGCTGTCCCTGAATAACTATATATTTTTATGAAAACACTGTAAGCCTTATAAGTGACTATAATTTCTTCTTTACTGTGGCAAAATACAAGAATATGTATCCACTTCTCCTTCCAGGGCCCATGGGAAGCACCACTAGTCAATATTGTTCCTCTTTCCACTGAAACTGTACAAAGCCTCAGAATTTTTTTGTAGCATAGTTCTCCAGGTAGCTACTATTAATAAATCAAAGCTGGCATGTAAGTAAAACCTACTCTTCTTCCTTGGCTAGAAGGACTCTTTCCACTAAACCACCCTGCATTCCAGGTGGAAGAAACAGTAAAACCAAAGAAATGAATGCAGAGAAATGCCATGTTTGTTTATGAAACAACACATATAAGGAGCCCATGAAGGTTTTTATTTATTTATCAAACATTATATGGACTTATTGTGGGCCAGGCACTATTCTAAACACTTTAAAATACTATTACTATTGAGTATTATAAGCCTTTGAATAGATATTATTATTCTTATTTTACAGATGAGGAATTTGAAGCAGAGAGCAGTTAAAATTTTGTTCAAGATCACGCAGCTAATAAATAGAACCAGGGAGTCTGGCTGCAAAGGCCATCTTTTAACCACCATGCAATGATCCTTCTCTTTGAGAGTAAGGAAGAGAAAATGTCAGAGTACTTCCTCCTAAAGGATTGAGCTGCTGGCAGGACAGACTGGGAAAGGGGAAGGACAATAATATTCATATTATTTATTAAATATTTAGTATATCTAGGCACTCTATAGAGCATTTTACATACATTCTTACATTTAATTCTCACAACTCTATGAAGCCAATACAATTATTGTTCCCATTTTAAAGATAAGGTAACTAAGGGCCAGGGAAATTAAGAAATGACACATGGGTAGTAAGTGGCAGAGCTAGGACTCAAACCCAGTTCTGCCTGATTCCAAACCCATGTTCTTAACCACTCACAAAAGTTGACTTTAGTCTATGTGAAAAACAATAGGAATGAAGAAGTAAAACTAATGTAAGACATATTGCAAAGGGGGACTCCATGGAGATAAGCAACTGTTCCAATGTATCAAGAAGAAAAAGGAGGAATCAAAGATGACTAAGGTTTAAAGGGTGAGTAACTTGGGGAATAGTGACACTGTTCAAAGAATAAGGAAGTCAGGAAGAGCCCTGCCTTGGAGAGAAGGATGAGTTCATGCTTAAACTACACTAGTTCCTAAGCAGGAATATCATGTAGGGAGCAGAGAGTTATCGTGTTCACATTTGTTCACGATAGTCATTCATCAGACTTTCCAAAACCCATGCAAAGGCTAGACTGGAACTCCTAGTTCTTGCCTCTCTGAACAGATTTTTCTGACCTCTTTTACTATTTGAACAATAAGCATTTTTTTTTTTTTAATGAAGTCAGAAGGAAACATTAAAGAAAGGTGTTTGTTTATCAAAAACAGGGTGGTCTTTTTCTCCAGGAGTTTCTGGTGTGTGTTTAATCCTAAAGCAACCACCACAAGCTTCTGGGCACCATCACCAGTGTTTTGGCATGACTCCATGGGGAGCGTCATAATAGGCAATGCCATTTTTGCAGAAATAGGAGGTGCACCTTTTTGTGAAAGGTTGTTTACTATATACCCACCACGACCACCACCAAGAGGAAATGAGGGGAATTTCTCCAAGAAAAAAATCCTTGCTTGATAGTAAAAATGTCAGGTTCCTGCCATAAATTAGTTGTGTGACCTAGTGAATAAATTAGACGTTTTTGTGCTCATTTAGTTCCCTCCTCTATAAACTGACTTGCCTAGATTCAAGTTAGCTCAGTTTTAACGAATAGTCACTGAACCAATCAGTAAATGGCCCTTTCCAAATCTTCATATTCTAATATTTGAAAGGCACAAAGGAGGGACAAGACATCATGAGCATAAATAGAAAATTAGAGTTGAAAGTGGTGTTAAAGTTCATTTCATGCGATTCCTATAGTTTAGAAACCAGGAAAGTGAAGTACATGGTCTTGACTCATTCTGGGTCATAGAGAGGGTTAGCAACAAAGTCCAATCTAGAACTGAGATCCTGATTCATAATCGTGTGCTTTTCTACTACACCACAATGTCTTTTCCAACTGGCTAGTTTAGAAATTTTTGCCTTAGATGATCCCAGAGTGAGTTGCAAGGAAAATACACACATGCACATACCCACACACACAGTCTCACTGACCTCAGACAGATTTATATGCTGGACTTAAATTCTTATAAAATGAAATCCCATAACACTTCAACTGCAACACAAAAGTATTAGACTGCTTTACGTGCTTTTTATACCACAGTATAATGGCTTATAGCCTCAGACAAAACTTCTGGTCTCCCAGCTGCGGACACTGCATAACCTCAGAAAAGTGACTGAACTCATGGCTCCAGAGACTGCAACATGGAGGTGATGTTGCCCTTCCTACCTGGGGAGTGTCCTTGGCCACATCTGTACCTGGTCCCCACTCTGACTCTGCTGCTGGAGGAGCAAAGAGAAAAAAGATGCTGAGCCAGGTACATAGGAAAGAAAGTGGGTGACAGAAGGTGCCAGCCGAGTTCTCCACCAATATCCCAAATGTCCATCTCCAATCCCCCCTCTCTTTTATCCTGAGAAAGATACAGAAATAGAGGAACAGTAGATACAAAATTCTAAAACAGAAACACTAATGAGAGTCAGTTTGGCAACTGCCCAAGGAGCTCTTGGCAAAGTACACATTGCCTGTCACAAGGGCTGGCTCTGCCCACAACCTCCATGCTGAGCTGGGTCTGTGCCTTAGAATTCCTCGGAAAGAGGCACTAAATGAATGCAGAAAAGATGACCACAATTCTTTATTTGTATATATCGGTCTTCTTACCTTCTCAACAAGATGAAATTAGTTTCCTGCCTCCCCTGAGGCAAAAACAACACGGCACATAAAATAGCTGTCCACTCTGAACATAAAGGCACTTACCTCCTCTGACACATGGGTGCTTCAAGTCTTCTCTGGAGTTCTATTCTGAATGATGGACTTTATGATAGTCACAATTCCAGGCCCAATGTGCCTAATATACCTCTTACTCTAAAATGAATTTCTTTTTCTTAAGACATACCAATAGTCACCCATTCATTTATTAATTCAAAAATTAATTCAAATTTTTATTGAGTGTCTGCCATATGCTATGTGCTGTTTGGAGTGCTAGGGCTATAATAGTGAACAAAATAGACAAAAATCCGGTGCTCATGGAACTTACATTATAGTAAAAATATTTCAAAGTGCCCCTTTATTTTCAATATGCCCAATTTCATAAATGTTTAATGAATTGATGAATGATAAATAATTCTTGAGATAATCTGTGGGAATCAGATATATTATATTATTTTAAAAATGGGTTGTAAACCATAAAAAACTAAAATAAAGTATATATATTTTATTTATATATTTTATTTATGTGTTTTAATAAATAACCCTTGAATTTCACTTCCATTTCCTTTCATTTCCCCTTTTTTCTTTTTGGCCAGCTGGCTACAAAATAAAATAGAGATAATTCCTAGGAAGTGCTTCTCCCAAGGCAGTAAGTGTAAAATATCAACAAAGGAGAAAGAGGCTCTGACAAAAAGAAATGAAGGGAAATCCTGCTAATAATCACCCTCATTTAGTAAAATCCTACATTTAGAGATCTCATGTTTTTATGCTGTTTTATTTATTAACATATATACAACCTAAAATTTCGCCTTTTAACCTCATATACATGTATAATTTAGTGCTGTTAATTACATTCCCAATGTTGCTGAGCATCACATTTTTAAAAGCCCAATGAAAAACCAACACAAAAACCAACACTAAAATAACCTGGCTGAGAACTTACTTCAAGGAGTTTCGAAGAAGACCCTCTACAGTCTGGCCTTCGGACTTCCATGCTGGTTTAAGTTCATGTGAGATCAGCACAGGACTGCCGGCCTCCAGTCAGTGGCAACTTCATTTTCATAGTGTCCTGGGTGGTGCAGCAAGTGTAGGGGTGGGTCAGACAAACCCAGGTGTTTCATAATGCAGAGTGTGTCCTTTTGCTTCTGGGTAGTAAAGTCATGAGGATAAAAGGTTATGAGAGAAAATCAGCCATAACATCAAGGAATGGAGGCAAATACGGAAACATGGACATGAAAGCCTGGGTAACTATTAAAACCAGTCTCCAAAGAAAGAAATGCCATCAGTGGATGAAGCCACTCTTCATCCTCCCCATCTAAGCCAACTGGATATAAAAATAAAAGGATTTATTACTATATGAGGAAGTCCAAAAAAAAAAAAAAAAAAAAAGTGATATACCAGAACACCACAAGCACATAACATTTGCTAGCATAAATAATGTTGCCTTCATCTCAGTGTAACCTCCACTTAGAAGGCAAACCTATAATAAAAGGAATGTGCCAGGCTTCCTTTGCCATCACTTTTGAGCAAAGTATCATTTATATTACTATTGACTACATCCATATCCAAAGAAAATAATTGAAGCCAAACAAAAGCTTTCAAATAATACCAAGCACATGCAGGTAAAAAGAAATCAAAGGAAATAACATATATACATGAATGTGAATAAATAGCCATCAGTGTTGTAGAAAGTCAAGAAAATGGCCCTACAAAGTCCAGAATATGCTGCCTCCATCTTGAGGATAGTAGTAAGAGGTGGGCTCAAATCCTGCTTAAATTCTCAGGTCATCCTCTCAGGCAGTCTCAGGGAAGAAGGATAACTTCACTACTAGTAATCATAAAGCAGTTAGAAGCAGCTCTCTTTTCAGTTAGGGCAATCCAAGTAATAATGACCAGAAGCTTTAAGGTGTATACTGAAAGAACATGTTCAAGACAATTTTGACTTTTGTGAAATGGCCTCTGTTTTAGTCTGCTATACTGCTGAAAAACAGATATCATGAAATGGGTCAGTTTTAACAATGGAAATTTATTAACTTACAAGATTACAGTTGTGAGGCTGAGAAAATTGTCCACATCAAGGCATCATCAGGCAATGCTTTCTTCCCAAAGACCAGCTGCTGGTGATCCTGGACTCCTCTGTCACATGGTAAGGCACATGGTGGCATCTACTGGTCTCTCCCTTCTTCTCCCAGTTTCATTGCTTTCAGCTTCTTGCTTGCATGGCTTTTCTTTTCTTTGTCTGAATTTCATTCTCTTATAAAGAACTCCAGCAAGAGAATTAAGACCCAACCTGAATGAGGTGGGTCACATCTTAACGTAAGATTCTACTCACCTAAAGATCCTACTTACAGTGGGTCCACACCCAAAGGAATAGATTAACTTTAAGAACATACTTTTCTGGGGTCCATGCAACTTCAAACCACCACAGTGTCTATGACAACACATGCAGCTGGAATGTCCTGTAACAGAAAAGCTTGGGCAGAAGAAGGAGATGAGTTTGGGCGGCTGGGTGGTGGTGGTGGTGGTTGGAGGGCAAATGTAAGAGGAGAAGAAGAGGCATAAGTGACACTTTTTGACGTTTTTGTTGACTAATTCTAATCCTCTGGTTTTGGATACTTCCGAAATATTCTCAGAGTATTGGTTCCTCCTTCTCTTTCAAACATTTCATTCTTCCCTCCAGCATCCTTTGCTGGCTTTCCTCACTTCCAGTGCCTTTTCTCTTCCTTTTTTGCCTCCATCATCTCTGTACTGCAAAGTTCCAGGTTTCCGAGTCAAAGAAAGAGATGATGTGAAAAGGGAGAATAGGAGTGCAATCAGGATTAGAAGGGGAACTGTTTTATCTCCCTTTAGCCCTGGTTTTGTCAGAACGTATATATGTATATATAAACTTGTTAAAATTATTGCAAAATGTGGCAAAGATGGAGACTTAGGGAAAAACGTCTACCATTGTAAACCCCAGCGAGGAAACATATTAAAACACCCACAGCCATTTATTGCACTCCCACACATACCACTCTCCAATTCTATATTACATAAAAGCATACAGGAAACTGCATGCCAGAGGTCAGAGGTGTGCATGAAGAAGGTGACTAATGACAACACCTTGCCAGTGACCCAGAAGCCAATGTTTAGGATGGACAGGCTCTGTCTAAACATCCTCATGGGAAGTGTGTTCTCCAGCCAAGGAGGGTAGGACAATTTGTTTGATAGTTGTAGGAGACAGTAGGCATTGGGGAAGGAGTAATTCCTTAAAGAAAAATCAAGGGGCTATTATAAAAAAAAAAGAAAAAAAGATATCCACCACAGATGGCCAGTTTGGATACATTAAAAATCTCAAATGTTCGATTACTTTTTAAAATGAGTAATTTTAATTCAGACCAGATCGGGCACGTTCAGGGTGGTATGGTCATAGACTTAATTCAGATGATTTGGAAAATGCATGAAGATTGCTTATTTTTGAGACACAGGCATTATCATTATTGAGGCACAGACATTACAGTGACTAAAAGAGCCACAACTTATACAGGAAAACAACCCAATATATCTAACATTAAAGTTATGCCCCCTATCAGTGAGAAAAAAAAAAAAAAAAAACATACAAAATATCAAATGCAGTTTTGAAGAATGATAATAAAGGCATGTTGAAGGGAACCATTCTTTTTATCATTATAATATAGGGGTATTTTGAAGTGTTAAGTTGTTTTTCTTTCCTTCCTTGTGACTTATCATTTTCTTTTATCTTTAACCTGCCCCTCAGTTCAAGAACATAGATAATTATGTGCTTATTGCCTTCGAGTAGATTTGGGGCAAGGTGGAAAGCAGAATAGGCCTAAAATCTTTTTCATTAATCTTTCAAGACTGTAGGAGAATACAGGGGCTTTTGTGAAGGGGATGAAAGGAAAGAGATGCTAGACATAGAAAAAGAGTCTTAGCCAGAAATAGGAGGAGAAAAGGAGTTTCAAAGATAGAGATTCCTCCTGCCTCAGGTTTGTGGCTGAGAGGAGAAGAAGAGGAGAGGGAGGGAGGTCTGCAGGTTCTCAGACTAAAACAAATCTGAGACTGCTCTTGCCAGCACACTGGCACAACAGCAAGACCCAGAGAGAAAAGGGCTGAACAACAAGCTTAGTGCAAAATGTCCAACTAATTTCAGCGGGTAAGGGTGAGCAGATCATACCCACAGGTGATGTACAATTAAGGTTCTTAGTTTTGAAGCAAACTGCACCTACCTTAAGCAAATATATACATAACCTCAAGCAAAAAAATAGAATGTACTGGAAGGTTATAGGAAAGTTTAGAGATTCAAAGGAAATCTGGGAACACCTTGCTTCAGAAACGGCAGGATTAAGGAAACTCTTGGGACTGGTAAGAGGAAGTACAGGCCATCCCTTCAGGGTGCTGACTCTAGGTGGATCAGCTCCAGTCTTCCCATCATTGAGCCACTCCTCACAAATATTAAATTCCTGGAGGAATCGCTGGGGCTTTGCTCAGATCCCTTGCCCAACCGTCAGCCAAAGAGTGTAGGACAATTTGTTTGGTAGTTGTAGGAGACAGTAGGCATTGGGGGAGGAGTAATTCCCTAAAGAAAAATCAAGGTGCTGTTACAAAAAAAGAGAAAGATGCCCACCACAGATGGCCACACTGGATACATTAAAAATCTCATGTTTGATTGATTTTTTAAATCAGTAATTTTATTAATGCTTCTTACATTGCTCATGTAGGATAAACACTTGAAAGAAGTTGGAGGTCAATTTTGTTTGAGCAGTTAACTCATGATGTCACCCCCCCATGCTTACATCTGTTCATTAGCACCCCATTCTCTCCTAAAATCTCCAAATTCCTTTATACTCTTCTAGTCCTTTCTTACCCCTCCAGATTCATCTTCAATTTCCTTCCCTTTCAACACCTTACGTTTCCATAATACTAAGGGAATGAAGTTCCTTGAGCACATTTCCTATTTCCTATCGATGAGTCTGTATACACACCACTCCCTCTGCCTGAAATGTCCTTCCCTATTCCGTCTGCCCATAGAACTCACTGAACCAATTCAAACACATCCTCTTTAGGGAAAATCCCACATGCCATCTTCTCTCACACACTCTTCTTCCCACCACTAGCTTCTTTTTATCTTGGTGTTTCCGCTGTATATCTTGTACATGTTGCTAATTTTTTAAATTGATTTTACTGTGCTGTAATTATTTGTTTAAATGTTTGTCTCCCCTACTGATATGTGAGATTGTAGGGGATAGGTTCTAAATAAATGTTTGTTGAATGACTGAATGCACTAATGAACTTTTGAATCAGATACCAATATTTACTGAGGGCCCACTCTGCTTGGAATCATAAACAGCAGGCATAGTAAAGTGTTAAGCAGAATGTGTATTAAAGCAGTAGGTCTCTATTCAGACCATCAGAGGGGAGGAAAGAGTGGTCTAGATAGGATACAAGGTTTTTATTAGAATCTCCAAATATTCAATCTCCCTTAATCCCCACATCTACTTGCAAGCAAAATTATTTTCTACTTAGTCTGTCAATATTACTTTTGCAAATTTTTATCTATCTTCATTTCAGTTCTGTAATAGTAAAATTCATACTGAAAAACATTATATTTTGACTTACTAATGAAACACTTGGCTTTATATGGTAAATTACTTTATAGCGTAGCCCTTAAGAATGTAGGCTCAGGAGCCAGATTGCCTGGCTCTGACAGAGTGTCTTTGGACAAGATATTTAACCTCTCTGTACCTCAGATATCTAATCTTTAAAAATGAGGCCCACAATGGTATCCAATGCATTGGGTTGTTGAGAGCCTTGAATGAGTCATAGATAAGTACTTAAAACATTGCTTGGCATGTAAGAAGTGCTAAATAAATGTCAGCTGCATTATTATTGCAATAAAATGTAATCCTTGTCATATTACTGCACTTTTTTTTTGGTCATTAAAATGACACAGTAAATGAGAAGTATAGTAACAGAATGCACATAAACATGAGTTTGTTTCCTTCTTGGTAGGATCAGTTCTTTAGTGAAGTAATTATCAGGAAATAAGAACCAATTCAAAACCACAGCAATAGCAAGCAAGCCTTAGGGAATTAATAAATGGGAGGGGAAAATAAGAAAAACACAAATCCAAATCCACCCAGCAACATTTGGGTATATTTTTTCACATAAGAGCTTAGTAACTGGGAAGTAACCAAACATGAGTCAAAAGAGGTTACCTAAGTTGAGAAGCATGAAAGAGGAAAGAGGCTCCCTTTTGATTTGGGAGGAAGGGAGCAGTTTTTAAAAAAAACTAAATACTTTGTGAAAAACAATTTGTTCCACCAAGTTTGGGGTATTAGAACTAATTAATGAATTCAGTCAACTCAGGAGTCAATATTATTTTTTGTCAGTCTTATTTCCTGGGATCAGAGCTGCAAGGTTTACTAGTCACTCATGTATGAGAGACTCCCAATTCATTTACTCTAAGACTAACTTTCGTCAAAGGAAACTTAAACAATTTTTCCTCTCTACGCCTGTAAGTCCAGTTAAGTTGTTGCCATTGAAAACTGGTTTTCTAAGCATGCTGGTCACTCAGTGAATGTTATATAAGAAGATAAGTTATAAACTTGTTCAAGAGTTTCCAAATTGTCATTCTATATGAGAAGATGCTTGGAAATCCAAACAGACTTCTGCACTTTTTTGCTTATTAAAAGTTAACTAGGAACACTGTATTTCATGGGAGTTATGAAAATAAACCTTGGTCCTAAAGCCCAGAGTCAAAGCTGAGTGATCTTAGGCAGAATAAAGCCTGAAGACTAGTAAAAGCACTGAAATACTTGGTCCTCCTTTCTAGTTGCTTATGGTTTAGAATTTGTTGGGATCCATATTAGTGAGTAAACAGATTATTGGCTATGAAATATTAAATGTGCTATTTCACTATGTTTAGGACAATAGGTGGGGATACCTGGGTAAGTGAGAGAGACTTGCTACCTTGGAAAATGTCTTAAGACAAATGGAATTTAGAATTTAAGCCTTCTACAAATGATGGTAAAGCAGTAACAATAAACACATTGCTTAGCTAAAATCTTTCCTCACATGTCCAGCCCCAGCAAATGACCTAACCTCAACAACACGAAAGGGTCAGAAACTCCCTCAATTTCCCCAAACTGAAAGCTATGCTTCTACATAAAATTGCACCAATCCTTTCTTACTTTCCTTTTTGCTAAGGCCAGTTCCTCTTCCTGTGCTCTGGATCCCACCCCGACTGCCTTCTGTCTTGCGTGTTCACTCCCAACCCCGCCTCTGTACTGGGTCCTTCCTATCAGCCTTCAAACATGCTCAGTCTCTTCAACCTCTAAAACAGCCTCCCTCAACCCCACTTCCTCTACTCTCAAACCTCCTAGTTCTGTCCTCCCATCCACAGCAATTTGAAGACAGTGGTTAGGAACAAAAGTAAAATCTTTTCATGCTTGTACCTCCATTGAGTTCAGTCCCTTCCATCACCTGGTTGCACAATCAATCACTGAGATTCCTTTCCAATTCTCCTCACACTGCAACCAGAGTGCTCTTTCAAAGCAGACCTGATCACATTATGCCTCTGCTTAAATCCTTAGCAACTTACCATTAATTATACCTAGGGTAAATATCTAAATCCTTACCACCACTTCCAAAGCTCTGCCTACCTCTTCAGTCATCTTCCCCTCTTCCCCTCTCAGCACTCCATCCATACTTGGTCCTGCAAGGCGTCAGGCACACCAAGGTCAACCTTCATATATGCAGTCCCCTGCCCAAAACACCTTCTCAACTCCTGTACCCCTTCTCCTCTTCCCACTCCTTTAGATTTCAGCTCATGAATCACTTCCTCAGGAAAGCCTTCCCTGAATTAGGCAGGTCCCTTGTTTCATACTCTCAGAGCAGAGGATACTCCTTCATAACACTGATTATAGTAAGTATATATAGTTATATAAGTATTTGTTTAAAGGCTGTCTTTGTTAGTTTGAAAGAAGGGTCTCAGTGTTTTTACTTACCTTTGTACTCCTGTCAGCTGCCACAGTAGCCAGCAATGAGAGGGCACACAAAAAATATTTGATGAATACATGAATGAATATGTAAATGAATGAATTTCCATGCATTTACCCAAAGTCATTGACTATATATCTTCCTTTATCCTCAGCATCAGCAACAAATGTAAACCGAGTGCCCAAAGGCAACCTGGAAGAGGAGGTAGGGCTTTGTTCAACTCAAACACTCGGCAGGTCCACCTTAAGCTTTTGTCTTCCCTGAGAAATCTGCTCTGATTATAATAAAAAACTACTAATGATAGGCAGTATTTAGTGAGAGTGTACTGAGTGGCGGACAGCTTGTGCTGAGTTATTTTATGCTTTATCAATATCATCTAATCATCACAACAGCCCTATGTGCTGGGTGCTTTTATTATCTTTTTTTTTTTTTTTTAATTTACAGTAGAAGAAAACTGAGGCCCAGAAAAGTTAAGGGACTTTAACCAAGATCACACAGCTAATGGGGGGAACCTAGACCTGGCTGAGTCAAACACCTGTGTTCTTAACTACTATGATATATTGTGATACATTGTGATACATTGTTCCACATTGTGATGCATCGTGATACATTATGAGACTGCTTTCTTTCTCTACTTACATGTCACGGCACTTAACATTTCTCTTACTGGTAGATTCTGTATACTGACTCCTGAAATACTGTTCTTTTCCAGTGCTATTTATTGCCTGGATTGGGAGCTAAGATTTCATGTTTGTATTTTAATTCTTCATCAAAGTTTAAGTTTCCTGCAGAGAGAGGACTTATATTGTGTTGTGCTTCTTTGGCTTCCTAACAAGGTCCTTGCCTAGTTGTGAGTTCTCAGAAATATTTGTGGAATGAATGAATAAATGAGTCCTGGAATAATCCAATTTAATAGTTTATGTGGATTAAATGTGCTATGTTTATTAAACACAATTCCAGTTTAAGGGTGACTCCCATTTTCAATGAAGAGGCCTGTGAATCAAAACTGAGGATCAATATTGTGGCTCCTATTTAATAGTGTGACACAATAATGCAATGTGCCTCTAGCAAAGATAATACTGTATTTCCTTATTTAGGTCATCAAACCTTATAACCACTCCATGTTAGATGTTTGTTTCACAACAAGTGTAGAAATGTTTATGCTATATTTGAGATAAAATATTAACTAGATGGTATCTTTTATCAGATATGACAAGTATGTTGGGTACATCTACATTTCATATAAGGCTAGAAGGCACAGTATTCTAGCAGCTCAAATATTAAAAGTCTTTTTATTGGCTCAAATATTAATTTTTCCTATGAATGGTTTGAATGTAAAATCATATTCAGGTATTTGAAAACCTGAGACAGAAGCATAGAAGACCAATCAATAAATTCTCTTAGTTTATGAACAAAAATTTGTCAGCCAAAATTTGTGTTAACCAAATTATTTTCAATTTATTTCCTCCCCTGGGGAAATAAAAAAGATAACTCTTTCTCAATTTCTATAATGGTTAACCCCCGAGGTAAATCTCCTTAGTTTATTTACAGATATGGAAAAGAGGAATCATTTTATACATATACTTGCTTAAATTCATTTTGCCAAAATTGTATCAAGCTCTACCATCTCTGTAATGGAAAATATGAATTGAAATAATCAAATGAGAAGTAAATATTGCTCTTATGTTCACTGTTCCAAATTTCATGCATCTGCCTTGTTTAAGGAACCATACCACACTTCATCAAGTGCTTTGTTCCTGAACTTATTCTAAAGAGTGAAGAAAAGAAAATGAGTTAAATGCAGAGGTATGGGGCTGTGTTCATTTAATAATGCACAGTAAGAATACTCTTCTAAGGACATGCTACACAATTAATTCAAAGAACAATGGCCTAAGAATTACAACTTGTAGTTTAATCTGGGTGCTGTTTTTAATTTCTTTGAATTTCTATTTTCCCACTTGAAAATGGTGACAATTCCTGTCTAGCATTTATGTTATAGGGATTTTAGAAGGACTGAGATAATATATCAGAAATACTTTTTGAATACCTAATGTTACATACATGTATCATAATTCTTGGTATAATTTAAGTAGCTTTGGCTTTATATCACATAAATACTTCAGAAGATCAGAGAGGGAAATGGTTCCTTCTATTTTAGGCCTTTTTCAGAATTTCTCAAGGCATACCAGAGAAAGATAATATTTGTGATTCGAAATTACCTTGAAAAATAAAACCAAAATAAAATTTAAAAACTTGAAAGAACTAGGTCTGGTAACTTTGTGTTCAGCCCAAAATTTATTTTAGAAATGCTAACTTCACCATGAACTATTCACCTTCGGTCTTGAGCGTATTTCATTCGGATGATTTACATTTTTTATATTCTGGTTTTTACTGATAAATTTTGCATTTTGACACATTTTGATGAAGTCTATTCACTGTAGACATTTTTTGCAAACCTTACTTGAATAGTTGACTTTGACTTTATCCCCTCGAGTTCCTAGAACTGCTCTGATTAAAATTTAAAATATAATTACAGGTAGCACATTGAGTCAGTCATTTAGTCAGAAAGATCTGAGCTCTGTGAATGCCTACTTCCTGCAGCACACTGCAGTAAGTGCTCTGGAGGAGGGCGGGGGTGGATAGGAACAGTCACCCATGAAATGACTTGAGGATTATTATTAAAACAACATATCACCAAGTGCAAAGCACTCGATACTCAAGTGGAAATTCTATGCATAAAAGTTCAAGGAATAGAGAATAAAGGAAGGACGGACCTCCTCTGATTTAATTGCCTGTCTTATATATTTAGCAAATGTGTGCTGCGACCTGTTAGCTTTGCTAGCATCTCAACAAAACAAATTAAACCACTATTGGCGTAACTACAAATGGGCAGCCTGGCTTGGTGTGGAGTAGTTCTTTCTTTCTTTTTAAAAATTTTTTTAACCTGGTAATACTTCAAGACTTTTGTTAGGTGAAGGGTCAGCTCTTGACTAACTCAAGAAAAGTCATTCTTTAAATAAACTTTTTATTTTGGAATAATTTTAGATTTACCAAAAAAAAATTGCAAAATAATAAAGAGCTCCCATTTACCCTCAACCAGTTTCATGTAATGTTAACATCTCAAATAGCCATAGTACATTTTTCAAAAATTAAAAAAAAAATCTACATTGGTACAATACTAAGAACCATGGACTTTGATCAGTTTTTCCACTAATGTCATTTTTCTGTTCCAGGATTCAGTTCAGTATACCTGCATTTAGCAGGAAGAAACTTTTAATGTCCTACTGCTGAGATTCAAAAGTCAGCGATTTCTGGGCAATGCAGCTGATCAGTGTTAAAATATTAAAATGAGCAGTAATAAAAAATGAATGTAGGGGGAGCAGGTGTAACTCAGTGGTTGAGCACCTGCTTCCCATGTATGAGGTCCCAGGTTCAATCCTTGGTACCTCCTAAAAAAAACAACAAGAAAAAAGAATTTAGTGTCTGAAAACCACCTAAGCACACCATAGTATCAGATACTTAACTAACTTTAGGGCAAACAAAACACAGTCTTGTAGTCAGTCATTGTTTTAATTTGCTAGGCTGCTGAAGGCAGTATACCATGAAATGGGTTAGCTCTTAACAATGGGAATTTATTAGCTTACAAGCTTACCATTTTGAGGATATGAAAATGTCCAAATCACGGCTTCATCAAAGCAAGGTTTCTTCCTGAAGATTGGTTGCCAGCGATCTTGGACTTCTCTGTCACATGGCAAGGCACATGGTGGCATCTGCTGGTCTCTCCCTTCTTTTCCGGGTTTCATTACTTTCAGCTTCTTGCTTCTGTGGCTTTCTCTCTATATATAGTTATCCTGTTTATAATGGACTCCATTTAGAAGATTAAGACCCACCCTGGGCCAAACCTTAACTGAAGTAACCTCATGGAAACCTACTACAATAGATTTACTCACAGGAATGGATTAGCTTTAAGATTTTCTGGGGTACAACAGTTCCAAACAACAACAGTCATTAATGTACTTTTTTATGTATCTAAAGTGCTGAAATACATCGTGAGAGTATTTTTAACTATATATCCTGGAGAATATCTTATTATAATAATTCTTTGTGATATCACCTAGTGTGGATACCGAGATTTTCCTATATGAATTCACAGAAAGAGGCTGATTTGGTTACTAAATCTTCCAGTTAGGGAGGCTTCCCATAGACACTAGAGAAACAAACAAAGCTCTAATGGGCTGCTTGTGGTTATCAAAGATAATAATGGATCAAGACCAGTCGTTCTCAAACTTTGGTATTCATCAAGATCACTGGAAGGGCTTGCTAAAACAGATTGCTGGGTCCTATCCCCAGAGCCTCTGATTCAGTAGGTCTGGGTTAGGGCCCAAGCATCTGCACTTCTAACAAGTGAAACAGATGCTGCTGGTCCAGGGTCTACACTTTGAGTATTACTGTCCTTGATCCTCCCTACGTTCACCTTCAAGGGTAATTTTTTGGCAAAAAAAATTAAAAAATTAAAGCCAGTTTGTTCTGACAAGATATAACATAGGTCCCTACATCCATATGTTGCCTACCAGCCAGATAAGGGATCTATTAAATCTCATTTCAAGTCTGTGCAAGTACTAAACCAAGTTAGAAAATATGTTACTTTCCTACAGTAGTTCTTATTAGTCTGTCTTCCCTTCAGGCAATGCAATCATTTAAAAAACAATAAAATATTATTTTTACCTAAATTTATTATTTTGAAATAATTTCAAATATACAGGACAGTTGCAAAAATAATATAAATCCTATATAGAGAATTCCAATATACCCTACCCCCACCCCCGCCCAGATACCCAGATCCATCAATTTTAATATTTTGCCACTTTGGCTGTATCACTCTAACGATCGATCCATCCATCTAACTACGATCTATCTATTTATCCCTCCCTCTATCTAGCCATGTGTCATCCATCTATATCTATCATCTATCATCTATCTATCTATCTATCTATCTATCTATCTATCTATCTTCTGAGCATCTGAGAATAGGTTGTACATATCAAGCTTCTTGAACACTTAATACTTCCATGCATATTTCCTTAGAACAAGGATATTCACTATGTAATCACCTTAGGTGCAGTTATCAAATTCAAGAAATTTGACATTGATATAAAGCTTAGAGTTTATATTCCATTTTTTTCATATGTTCCAATAATGTCCTTTTGAGCCTTTTTTCCTTCATTATTAGATCTTGACCAGGATCACAAATTGCATTTAATTGTCATTGTCACTTTAGTTCCCCTTCTTTCCTCCCTGTCCGCTCTCACCCTCCCTCCCTCCTTTCCTTTAATTCTGGAAACACATACACAATATAAATTTTTCCATCTCAACCATCCCCAAGCACACCTTTCAGTGGGATTAATTACTTTCACAATGTTGTGGAACACTCACCACCATCCATTACTAGAACTTTCCCATCACCCCATACAGAAACCATACCTCCACTATGCATTAAGTCCCCATTTCCCCTGCCACACAACCCCGGTAATCTGTGCTATACTTTCTGTCTCCATGAGTTGGCACAGTCTCCTATATTTTCTTTGTGGTTACCATAGGCTTAAAATTATCCTAAATCTATAAAAATCTTGTTTGATTTGATACCAACTTAACATCAGTAGCATATACAAACTGTGTTTCTATACCTTTTCATCCCCCACTTTTAAGTAGTTCTTGTCACAAAAATTATTGTTTTTAACAATAATAAAATAACTATCATAACATACAAACCAACCATAAGTTTTTTACCTGAAATAAAGCCTCTGAATGATCAGTAGAAATCAGTGGTGGTGAGGGAGAAAACACACATCTTCTTCAGCAGCGCTTCTCAAACATTTATGTGTTCATAAACCAACTCAGGGTCTTTTCATTTGGTCTGGGTGTGGGCCCCTAGATTCTGCATTTCTAACAAGCTTCCAGATGATGTCATTGCTACTGGTCCATGCATCATACTCAAGCACCTCCACAGCACATGCCTTGCAAGGTGTAGGCAAGAACAAGATATCCTAATATCTAGTGATCCCTGAAGGCCACTGGAAATACATTCCTAGCATGTGTTTTAGTCATGGCAATAGTGTATTTGATTAAGATAGACTTGAAGTACACAGGTCTCCATTCTGAACTCGAGGCTTTAGAATAAAGAAGGGATAGTTACAGGGAAACTGAATAACCAAATCTCCCTGGAACATGGTGGAAACTTCTGGGAACTGATCATTTACTGTGAGGTCCTTTATCCATAATTGCCACTTCTTCACCCTAGGATCAATCTAGTAAGTGGCAGTGACAAAGAAAAAAATGAGGGAGGAGGATAAGAATGTTTGGGTTCCTTGCTGCTAAAGCAAATACTATTAATGGGTTGGCTTAAACGACCAGAATTTATTGGCTCACGGTTTTGAGGCTAAGAGAAGTCCAAAACTGAGGCAGCAAGGTAATGCTTTTTGCCTGAAGACTGTGACATTCTGGGGTTGGCTGCTGGTGATCCTTGGTCCTTGGCTTTTATGTAACATGACAATGCATATGGCAAACCATCTCCTGTCTCCTCCCAAGTTCTTTGACTTCTGGCTTCTTTCCAGATATATGTATCTGAATTTCATTCTGCATATGAAAGACTCCAGTTATCCAGATTAAGCCAAATCTGATTCAGTTGAGCCATACCTTAATTGAAGTAACATCTTCAAGAGGTCCTATTTACAATGGGTCCACACCCACCAGAAAGAGACCACAGCCAAGAACATGTCTAAACTGGAGTATACAATTCGATCCACCACAGCATGAAATCCACTTATATCACTACTATTGATGCTGTCATAAGAATATTCTCAGTTCCTTGAATTGTTCTTCCATTTTCTTACCTTTTCCTCTCCTAACAAGGCCCTTCTGGTTCATGTGGTGGAAATTCCAGGAAAGTTATTGACTTTCATTATTTTCCCTAAATTAAGCTTAGTTATCTTTCAATTCTTTGTGGAGTCAAAGACCAACATTGGGAAGCGGCTGTGGCTCAATCAGTAGGGCTCCCGTTTACCATATGGGAGGCCCTGGGTTTGGTTCCCGGGGCCTCCTGGTGAAGGCAAGCCCGCCCGCACGGCGTGGTTAGCTGACCCAGCGAGCACAAGCAGCAAGGGGGGGATAAATGAATAAATAAATAAAATCTTTAAAAAAAAAAAGACCAACATTATATGTGACTTGATCATCCTTATTAAAGTGTAAAGGGATAAAGAATACTGAGTAGTCTTGTATCTCTATTTTGTGTTTGCTATAGAAAAAAATTTCAAAGAAATTGAAAAGTTGTGTTAATTGCCTCAAGAAAAAGAGGAAACACATTGAGTGCAAACTTTTCTATTGTGGGTCAGGAAAGGGGTAAAACTTTGGTTAGAAGCAACAAATAGTGTCAACTTTGGCTATCCTGAGGTGCTGTCTTGGGATCCAACATATGGTGGGAGAATGGCTTGAATTCTGTACAACTGAGAAGAGTAGGTGCAAGGACCTGCACAAAACACCCCTTGGCTTATTTCAGTAAGCAGACACCTAGAATATATTAAAGGTTTTTAATAAGGTTGCTACTGTTAAATAATGTTGCAATGGAAAGGAAAGCCAATCTTCAGTGTCTACAGGTGAAAGACATGTAGGGAGATCACCTAGCCTGAGAAATAGCCTTGAAAAGTTTACATCAACAAGAGGCTCTCACCACTCACCACCTCTTATACCTTCCAATACACCCTTTCAGTGTATTGTGGACACCACCATGAGTGATCTGGAGCTGAGGAAACCCCATTAAAATGAAACTTAGAATTTTGGAAAACTTATGTCTGGCAGCTTGACATAACCAGTACTTTACAGCTAAGCAGTACTTGAAGACTTTTTGGATGAGATTTCTGATGAATTAGTAGTGGTTTTAACAAATGTAATTTTTTGATATTACATAATATGTGTCAACTTTTGGAAGACCTGCATAACTCAGTGAACCAGTATTTCCCAAATGACCAACGAATGCATGACATTAAAAAAAACAAAAACAAAAACATGGATAACAAGCATAGGTAAAAGGTCCATTCAAAAATGCAAGATAGACCAATGGATTTTAGTGTAACAAAGTATGAAAAGCTCATTGAAATGTCTTAGTTGCCATGGCTGCTATGACAAATACCATACCATAGGTTGGCTTAAAGATTTATTGTCTCATGGTTTTGGAGACTAGAAGTCCAATATCGAGGTATTGGCAGGGCTTACAATCTTCTGGTACCTATAGCATTCTGGTGCTGGCTTGCTGCAATCCTTGGGGTTCCCTGGCTTGCATTTCTGCCTCCATTGAGATCTCTCAATTGTAGCTGCTTGTAACTTGTAACTGCTCCTGATTTCTGTTAGCTTCTAGCTTCTATTTACTTCTGGTTTTGAAGACTTCTGGCTTCTATTGATTGTGTCTGAATTTCCGTTGCTTGTAAGGACCCCAGTCATATGGATTAAGGCCCACCCCATTTCAATCTGGCCTCATCTAAACAGGTTCTTCAAAGATCCTGTTTACAAATGAGTACAGACCTTAACTAATAGTAGCATCTTCAAAGGTCCTATTTTCAAGTGGATTCACCCCCACAGGACTGGGGATTAGAATTTGAACATATCTTTAGTGGGGCACATGATTCTATCCCAAAAATACGATTTCAGATTCTTCATTGCAACTAACCTTTAAGAAACTTACCTCTTCTCAAGTTTTGATAAAGTATCAAAGAAGAATATCTACAATTATATGAAAAAGCTATTAAATAATTCTCTCCTTTCCAACCACACACATGTGTGAGGCCAGATTTTCTTCATATACTTCAAAACAACATCACAACAGATTGAGTGCAAAAGTAGATGTAAGTCCAGCTATCTTCTATTAAGTCAGGCATAAACAATACTGCAAAACTGTAAAATTATGTCATTTATCTGATTTTTTTGTTTTAGATATAGTTATTTTTCTCAGAATATATTGATTGTTATCATATAATAGGCTTGTTATTTTAAAATAAAGAAATATTTAATTTTTTTTCCTAAATTTTAATTTAAATAGATATAACCCACATAAACTAAAGCTCTTCAGGCTTTTCAATAATCTTTAAACATGTACAGAAGTTCTGATACAAAAAGTTTGAGAACTGCTAAACCAAGGGTTATATTTCAGTACATTATATTTTAAATATTTGTGCTTCTGGCCTGGGTGATCTAACCCTTACACATGGATTAATTTCTACAGAAAATATATTCTGAGCTACCAAAAAAGGATTTAGAAATATATCTACTCTGGAGCTTTGAAAAAGATACCAGAAGGTGTGGTTCTAAATTCAGTCTCGATTATATAACAAGGTAGCAGCCATAGCACCTCTCACTCTGTTTTTGCAATTGTTTATGTACTTGCAATTGGACTCTCCCCACTGGAGTCCCTTGGGTGTTGGGAGTGGTTTCTTTTTGACTGCTATATCCAGAGGACCTGGCACAAAGTGTAGGCTTAAAAATAATTTGTTGAATGAAAGAACAGAACAAATACTTAGACATAGGAAAGTCATTCCAGATTGATATTTCAATGATATTTATGGTTGCTCCATAGTCAGAAATGCCAGCCAGAGGCACAGTATACATTCAAAAGAAATGAATACAATTTCCTTGATTAACTCATACAACCAGAAAGTCTTTTAGAAGATATTTCAGGGAAACTGCAATTTGATTGTGGTTCTTCTTTCCTGGTCAGGTAAGGATTAGAAATCTGGATCACCTGAGAAGACACATGTAGAACACTGTATTTCTTGGAAATATTAACAGGCAAAAAACTTCTGTTTATCCACACATCTTATTGCTGGGGATCAAACTATTTGGTAAATACTTAGGAATGGCCTTGCATCCTATACCATCATGGCCAAGTTTAGAGTCTGCTGAAAAAAATTAAACAGTTGAAGGAAATGATTAGAAATTATTCCAAAAGTACAATCTGAAGACTTGTTTCTGGAAAAAAAACGTGTGGCTTCATAATATATTTTTGTTTTCTGAGAAGGCCAGTACATGCATTATCTATTTCATAGTGTTGAGTGCACAGAGATGACAGTGTTCACCATACATATACTCCCCAGGTTTTCATTATCTGAAAAGTCTTTGTATTTGATTCAGTTTCAGGAAGAAGGGGTGTGGTTCTAATGTCTCCTCACAAAACTGTATTAATTCTATTCTTGTTGACTGCAACTTCTTTCAAAGGAAAGCTGACGTGAGAGTCCTATTGACACTGAATCCCTGTAAAAACATTTCTCAACATACTTGCTGAGTCAGTAAGGCCTCAGAGACAAACCCCATTATACCCTAAAATAACCCCATTAACCCTGAAGATAACCTAAGTTACAGAATAAACAAAAAGAGAACTCTCAAAATTCCTTGGAATAAGTAGTTTATAAATGCCAGAAACAACTTTTAGGTACTAGTGAAACATCTAAGTACAGCGCTTACTTCTGTAGCAGTTCTACTCTTATCAATAAATTGGGTGGCATATTTCAGACTCAGGAAGCACTAATTTACTTTGTGTTCATCAGAGTTATACTACATTGTAAATTTTAAAAATCTGTCAACCCCAAAACTGGTTATTCCTTATTCATGCAATGAATTCATCTTTTTGTGCTTTTGGAATGGTTTCTGTGAAGTAAAGAGTGTATGTTGTACTGTAAAATAATAGATCAAATTTGCTGAAGAGAATTGTGGTATATATTTGTTTAGATTATTGAATTCAATCTGATTTGCCAAGTGTTGTGTTCCAGGGTCGCCAAATGTCAGAATCAGAACAAATAAATAAAAACTATTTATTAAATATGAGAAGTGTTTTCTTTTAAAATAATGTATATTCTACTGGTAATGGACACCCGATAATGGACAAAGAAGCAGTTTGTAAGCAAAAGCAAATGGCTGAAATGGTCCTTAAGTTACACCTAGAAATAATAAAAGTAGCTAGTTAGTGTTTATCAGGTGCATCAGGCACTGCAGGTTCATTAATACACATTATCTCTACTCCTCTCAACTGATTTCATAGTATAATTATCCACAGTTTACAGATGAAGAAATTGAGGTTCACAGTGATCATGTGATTTACCTGAGATTTTATAGCATCTAAGTGACTGAATCAAGATCTGGCCATAGGTCTGACTCCAGAGCCCACTATTCCATATCGCCCACTCTATTCATTTACTGAGTAGCATTAAATACATATCTGCTGAACTGATCAATGCTTTTGTGGCTCCTTCAGAATGGGGATTTTATTCTGATCATGGAAATTCTATCACTCATCACACACATGTTATTACAAATAAGGCATGAAAAAAGGAAGCCCATGTTAAGTACTTTTGATCTTATTTATATAGCACCACTGCATAAATTCAAGATAGTTATCTGTTTCGGGATTATTATGTAGTCTTATGAGGAAGGGGAATATTATATTTAGAGAGATAAAATTTTAAGGCTAGAAGAGACTTCCAAAAAGTTTTTTCAGTCCATACTTTTCAAATGAAGATTTGTCTGCTCCTTCCCCACCCTCCCTTCCCTTCTTTTTTGAAAAATCTGATTATCCCTCTTTAAATAAACTGTACAAAAATATTTACAATTTATTGCAGCCAAATCCACATTTCATTTTTAAATTTTATTCTTATTTTTTTATCTTTGTATTTTATTTATTTATTTATTTATTTATTTATTTATTTATTTATTTATTTATTATTTTACCAGTAATTCTTAAACTCAATACCATTTTTTCCTTTCTATTTTATTGTGTGTAATCCAAATCTAATTCTGGATCTAAACATGAGGTTTTAGTTTTTTAATCACAATTGGTCTTGTGGCATGGTGGCAGATTTTGATGGGGCTTATATTTTGGAAGATGTAGTTTTGATGTTTTAATATCCTGCTTTTATTTAAAAGAATTTGAAGGAATACAAAATGTAGTATGGATGCAAAATATTGGATCATCAAAGCATTCAATGTAGATATTGAGACATAAAATTGGAAATTAAAGCAGTTTCTTGAGAATTGACTCTTAATAGTAAACCAAAAAGGATTCTTTGGCTCACTTTGGAGGGTATTTTCATAGAATCAGAATGAAAAAATCTAGCAAAATATAACCATTCAGAAAGCAATTTCTTCACTCCGCTTCCTTGACATGCTACTCTTGATTTTCTCTACTCATTCACTTTTGCTGGGTCCTCCCCTTTTCTCCAGCTCCTCAGACTGGAGTGTTCAAGGGGTCAGTCCTTGATCCTCTTCTCTTTTTCCTTCTCTATCCACACTCACTCTGGTTTGAAATACTATATGCTGATGACACCAAATATTGATCTCCAGCTCACACCTCTCTCTCTTGCTGCAGAATCATACAACCAACTGACTACTTAACACCACCAACTGGGTGACTAATGTTTCAAACTTAACATTTCAAAAACTGAAAGCCTGATCTTACCCCTCAGAGTTGCTTCACCTGCAGTCTTCCCTATCTTAATTGATGGAAACTTCATCCTTCCAGTTGTGGAGGTCAAAAATCTTGGAGTGTTCCTAGACTCTTCTCTTTCCCTCATGCACTCCATCCAATCATCAGGAATTACCTTCCAAAAGAAGCCAATCACTTTTCATCACCTCCACCTGAATTACTCTGGTTCAAATCACTATCATTTCTTCCCTTCTTCCACTTTTCCTCCCTTATTCTCAAAGAAGAGTCTGAATGATGCTTTTTAAATTTAATTCAAATTATATAATATCTCTTAAATCCCCCAAGGGGTCTACATCTCACATAAAATAAAAACCAGAGTCCTTACAAAACCCTGTACCATCTTCCTACTCCCTACCCTACTCCTATGGCTCCTTCTACACTAGCCTTCACGGTGTTTCTTGAACACGTTAGGCTTGCTACTGTCTAGAAGCCTTAGAAATTGCTGTTTAATTGCTTTTCTCTAAGATGACAAGTTTTCCCAAATAAGCAACTTTGCCTCCAGATAACTGCATAGTTTACCCCTTCCATTTTTCAAATCTTTGTTCAATGAAACTTTTCAATGAAGCTTATCCTGAGAATCTTAATTAAAGCTGCATTATGCCCCTCTACCCTCTCTTTTTTTTCCATACTGTGTATCACTTTGTAGTTCACCACAAAGTTTATTCGTATGTTTATTTTAGGTCTCTCTCCAGTAGAATACAATCTTCATACAGCAGGATTGTTTGGTTTAAAATTTTTGAGGGCTCAGTGTAAAGCAGGCGCTCAATAAATGATCCCAACGCACTCATTTCACTGTTTAAAACGCTAAGCAAGCCACCTAAGCTTCCCTCACGTCTCAGTTTGAGCACTTTCTTAAATTGATTACTCTTAGCAAAACATCCCACAACTTTTAAGACCTTTACGTCACCGGAAGCAAAAACTTAAGGGAGGGGTCAGAGGCAGTAGCTATTTCCGCTTCCGTAGAGACACAAAGAAGCAAACACCATGGCGAAAGACGGGAATAAGAGCGATGGTAGCGGGAAGAAAGGCCTGAAACGGAAAGCAGCTTCCGAAGAGCCTCTGGAGACTGCAGTCGCTGGGGATGGGGCGGCAGAAAGCGGAGCGCAAGCCCCGAAAGCGGCTGCCTTTCCCCCAGGTTTCAGCATTTCGGAGATTAAGAACAAGCAGCGGCGACACTTAATGTTCACGCGGTGGAAACAGCAGCAGCGGAAGGTACGCACAGGGCGTGCGCGTGCGCAAAATCTCTCGTGGCGGGTAGGAAGGGGCTCCTGATCGCCTGCGCGTGGGGTCCTGGGCAGGCGCGACCTGATCTCGGTAATTAATCCGGAATGGTGACGCCAAGGCTGAAGAGGCCTGTTCCACTCACGCACCTTCGGTTCAGCCTGAGCGTCAAGGGTGAAGAGTTCCTGTCTTTGCCAGCTCCTTCTTAGGAGCCTCGACCCAGAATGAAAGCAAGACGTCCTACAACTTCAATGAAATTTAGCCCCTCCTGCCGTAAAAAGCGAAAGTCTCAGACCTACGGTCTCGCTGGTGCACTCAACATTAGCTAATTGTTAGAATCTATTATATTATCTGGACGGTACATAAGTCTAAAACCTTGCTTTTCTGATTCCCGCAGCAACGCTTGCAGAAATTATTGTGCTATAAAGAGTTTCTAGTAATAATATTTGTATTAGCCTTTACAGCGTTGTCCTCATACTGTTCTGGGAGGTAAACAGACTCAGACCCAGAGAGGTTTAAGTGACTTGCCCAACGTGGTAGTAGACATTTGTAGTTAAATTGAGATTCGAACCGGTCAGAAGTTCACACATTTATAATTTTCTTTATCTCTTTACTAGACTTTTTGAGGCCCTGGACTGGTCTTATTTATACTAAGTGCTAAGGTGTGCTATGGGAGTATCTAGAAGGGGCATCTAAGCCATTCTGGTGGCAAGTATGGGGGAGGAGTGTCCTAGAAGACGTATTAGGACTATGATTTCTAATATGAGACGTGATGGATTAGGGTCAGTAAAGTAAGCACTGGAAAAAATAATGTATTTTCTATTGTGTGTCAAGCATCCTGTCCAGATATCTCCAAAAGAAGATACAACAGATTCACACTAAAAACAGTCCTAAACAACCTTGCAAATTCTTACTGGTTTAGAAGCATATTTTGATTGTAAAATATGTGGATAACTAGTGATGGTTGTATTTGAAAACAACTTAAAAACTCATCTTCCTCTCCCTTTTCTTTAGTCCTTCCAAGAGAAGCAGCCTGCATAGCCATGGTCTTCTTTAGAATGCAACCAGTTAGGAATGCGAAAAACAAAAACATAAAAGAAACAGTTAGCTTAATGTTTAGATACAGATTTTTGCATTTTCACTTAATTTGAGCTCTATAGTAAAAGGTAGGACTAGCAGAATTTTAAATATTCAAACTTGTCAGTTTAGACTTTTATGAAAAAGCACAGTCTTTATTAAAGAACACTTATTGATTGGCCAGCTCACTTGGTTTATAATAACTTTGGCATAAAAATCTGTCACGTGGCTTATTTTAATAGATTACGAAGATTGCCCAGTTTAAATATTTATATCATTGATAATTTTTAGCGTCAGTGTGTGTTTATGATATAACTGGTGGTTTCTCAATATTCTTTTTTTTTAACTCTTTAGGAAAAGTTGGCAGCTAAGAAAAAACTTAAAAAGGAGAGAGAGGCTCTTGGTGATAAGGTAAGTAAAGTTTTTAGCAATCTGCATTCTGTCTTATATTAAGGAATATTCCCTGATATTCACGTCGAATCACTTTCTTTTAAAATTTATTATGAAATATGTCAGAGACATGTATATTTACACACACACACATAAACCCTTTCTATCTTCCTTAGCAAATAATAATGCATTAGCCTCCTGTGTGCTTCTTCCTTATTGCATTCCCCTCCAAACATAACCACTTTTATGAAATTGGTGTTTATTTTTCCCATGCACTTCTTTATACCTTTACTTTATACATTAGTATCCCTGAGTAATAAACACAATGGTGTTTATTTTGCGCTTTCAAATTTTCACATGAGGAATGCTTACCTTTATGAGACAGACACACATTTCCAGACATTGCACATGGGCAGGTCCTCCAGTTTAGGCCTGTAGCTGGAGCTATTATAACTTGGGGCAAAGACTTTGTCAGGAAAGGCAGAACAGAACCCTTCTGGAGTGAGGTGGGGGTGTGTAAGAATGATGAAGCTGATACAAAGGCTGTGAACTTGTAAACAGTGAGAGTGGACGGTGGGATGAGGTTGAGGCACTTGGATGGAGTATGGCAAGGAAGAGAGCAGAGAGATATAGCAAGAAAGGACTTCGCTATTTTTATGATAGTGGTAAGAAGTCTATGGAAATTTTTTTAATACTTCCACATTGTTGAACAGCTATTTTCATTTAGTTTTATTTTATTTATAGTTGCTTGTAGGTTATTATTTGTACTTTCAAAATTTTAAAAACCTACAATAACCTTCTCCCTAACCATCTCTTAAGAAGAGGTACCAAGTAAGGATAAGCATATTTAAGGAAAGGAAAAGTATAAAAACTGTATACAAATGAAACTCTTTACTTTTTTATGCATTCTATTAATGGTATTATGTTAATTCATATGAAATTGCCAGTATTAGACCATTTTGACCTGCAAGATCCTAATGTAACAAGCAGTATGTGTCTCTTTAACTCTCAAAAATCAATTACAGCAAATTTATATGCTGATCACTATTTGAAAACAGCCTCGTTTTTGGGGGGTAGGAAGATGACTTTTTAGAATTGCCTTCTTTAAATAATGGTGTAAAAATTAATTTTCATTTCATGGAATAATAAAAAATAAAATCCTAAATAGTTCATCAGTTCATGTTTTCTTATCTTTGCTAGTATATATACATATACATATATATATATGTTTGCTTACTTAGTGTGTGCCTATAATTGTGTTCCTGCTTATTAACTGATTTCCTTTACACAATTTCTTTATGTTGATGTGCCATAATATATTTACTCATTACCCTGTTGTACATTTGTGCTATTTGCTGTTTATTTCCATCATGAATATTTTTATTTATATATTTCTTCCCTGCCTTGTTGTTTTATGCTCGCTGTCTGCTCTCTGTGTGTTCTTCTGTCTGCTTGTCTTCTCTTTTTTTTTTTTTCCTAAGTTAACCATATACTTTATTATTTTTTTTTTTTTAATTTATTTTTATTTTTTTTTATATATATATACATATATTTTAAGAGGTGCTCAGATTACCCAAAATATTACACGGAACCCACTGGGATTCCCATGCTGCCCACCTCCCACACCTCCCACCACATCCAGGGGAAGAAATGCTTGTCTTCTCTTTAGGCGGCATGGGGAAGCGATCCCAGGACCTTCCAGAGTGGGAGAGAGGCGCCCATTATGAATATTGATACTACATATTTCTTTGTAGTATTGATATTCACAAATCACCCCTCTTCCCCTCCTTTTTTCCCTTGCTATAAATTCCCCAAACTAGAATTACTAGGTCAGCAGATAGAAACAGATTTGTAGCTTTTGTTATACATTTATGGATGGCTTTTTGGAAGTATTGGAACAAAATCATATACATATAACTTTTGTAATTTTTCTTATTCTGATTTTTTACCCTTTGATATTTTTTTTCCTTAGTGGAAAATTATTTTAATTCCTGCCTCTTCTGTGATACATCTGCCTGTTTTTAGGCCATTTCATTAAATGTAAGCAATTGTTCTAACTGGTGTGTCTTTTCTGAGAGAGTTAAAAAGCCTTTTATTCAGTACTGGTCTTAGGATTGACATAACAGTAGAGTGAGATGAGGAACAGAGTGAGTTTTTGGATATTTGTAGATTTCTGTTATTCTTCCCCAGCGTAATGTAAAAGTATTAATGTAAAAGGTTTCTAAAATTTAATCCTTTTTCTGTTATTTAGGCTCCACCAAAGCCTACACCTAAGACCATTGACAACCAGCGAGTACCTGATGAAACCATAGTAGACCCTAATGATGAAGAGGTAATGTTAGAAGTCTTAAATAAATTTGGGTGATCACACTTGTTAAATTATATGTTCATGTGTTGATGTTTAATTTAACGTGCTGGTGAAGTTGTATAGTGGACTAATTCAGCTATAATGTTGGCATATTGTATCTTATTATTTACTGTAGATTATTTTGTAATTGAATTTCCAATAATGTTATAGGAAAATGCGGTAGGGAAGTGGGTGTAGCTCAGTGGTTGAATGCCTGCTTCGCATATACAAGGTCCTGGGTTCAATCCCCAGTACCTCCTTTAAAAAAAAATGCAGTTAACATTTATTTTCTAGAAATTTTTTGTATTTTATGCATAAGTTCACTTTTATATTTATCATTTCATCTTGAAATAGTACTTTTAATGTTTTTGATATCATTTTAAAAGCATTTTTCATACTATATATTTTTATAGTATTTGTTAGACATTTTGATACTTAAGGATAGCATTGATGATTTTTGTGTGTGTATTGTCTTAAAATTGCTTGGTTTCAAGATAATCTTCCACTTTGCACATTTTCCCTTTAAATAGTGTGTGACAGTGAAGTGGAAGAGTCAAGGTTTTAAAACTTCATGGAGGGAACAGGTGTGGCTCAAGCGGTTGAGGGCCTACTTCCCATAAGGGAGTCCCGGGTTCAGTTCCCGGTGCCTTCTAAAAAGAAACAAAAAAACTTTATCTATTTTTAAAATTTTCGTGGAAGAAACTTGGTTTTGTAATATTCTGTTTTATAAATATACGATTTAATTATCCATTCTCTTAATTGTCAGACAATTGGGGTGCTTCTCGTTTGGGGAATCTTTTTTCTTTTTTCTTTTTCTTTTTCTTTTTATTGTGTGTATGTGTCAAACAATGCTGCTGTCAACATTCTCCACATAACATTCATTTAATTAGTTAGTCTTCCAGCCAGTGCTTATAGAGTACCAGCTGTGTATTGGGATCTGTTTGAGGGAATTGGGACAAGACTGACAAATACAAACATAAATATCCTGCTTACGTGGAGCTTACATTCTAGGAAGGGAGACAAACAAGCAAAAGAAAATAAATTATGTTAGTAGTTCATAAAAGAAAAAAGTAGAGCAGGATAAAGAAGAATCAGGGATACCTGGTGTGGAGAGGGGGTTGCAATTTTATATATGTATGCATTTTAACTTTATTTTGACCTAATTTCAGACTTGATAGAAAATAATTCATACATACCCTTTATCCAGATTTTTTTTCATATAATTAACATTATTTTTAAAGAAGGTTTAGATTACAGAAAATTTACATCGAAAGTATAGGGGATTCCAGTATACCCTCCACACACTCACAAATTTCCCCATTAATAACATTTTACATTAATGTGGCACATTTGTTAGAATTGATGTACAAATATTGAAGCATTGCTACTAACCAAAGTATGTAGTTTACATTATGGTTTATACTTTGCACTATACAATTTTATAGGTTTTGACAAAATGTATAATGTCCTGTTATCTGTCACTGTGATATCATGCAGAGCAATTCCAGTGCCCTATGTTCCACCTATTCTTTCCTTGCCCTCCCCTCAGAATCTCTGGTAACTACTATCTTTATATCAATGTTACAAGTTTTTCCATTACTACAGTATAATGTCTACTTTGGTCCATGGTTACATTCCCCCCTTATGTTTGTTCATTCCACAATCTTGAGGATTTTCATCCAGATTTTTTTATATGTTAAATTTTACCACATTTAGTTTTCATTTATATTCTCTGAAATGCTTGAGAGTAAGTGGCAGACATGGTGCTCCTTTACTACTATATACTTCAAAGTGTTTGACCTATGAACAAGGATATTCCTTTTATTTTTTTACAAGTTGTTTGTTGTTTTTTTTTTTTTTAATTCTCTGCAAAAATGGAAGAAATCTGAATCATAAGTTCACAGTGTGGTAAAATGAAATTAAGAAATAGTGATTTCAATAATGCTGTGCCATCACTATTGTTTAGCTCTGGCTTTGTTCTTGTAAATCAGATCCTGATATACAGTCTAGAACAGAGGTTCTTAACAAGGGGTCCATGAGCTTGAATTGATTAAAAAACAACAACAACATTATTCTTGTGGGGACTTGTTGATGTGGGTGTGATATATTTATTAAATGATATACAGTATAGTGTGGACTTAGTAAGGGGGTCTGTGGTTTTCACCTGACAGGCCAAGGGGTCCATGGAACAAAAAAGGTTAAGAACTCCTGGTCTAGAGCATCTAGGTTTTTATCTACAGCATGGTAAAGACAGAAGGGATGTTCCTTTTTATAAGCACAGTATAATCAAAATTAGGCAGCTAGCATTGCTATATGATATTATCTAATCTGTAGATCTTATTTAGATTTCACCAATTGTCCCAATAAATGTCCTTTTTAGCAAAAGAAAAATCCCAGATCATGCATTACCTTCAATTGTAATGACTCTGTTATCTTTAACACGGAACAATTCCTCAGTTTTTCTCTGCTTTTCACAACAATGACATTTTTGAAGAGTACAGACCAGGTATTCTGTAGGCTCTCTCAATATGGATTTGTCTGATATTTCCTTATGGTTAGATTCTGCATATGTACTGTTTTTTTAACAAATCAATTTTATTGGTACATGTTAATAAAGCATTACATCCACCCAAAGTGTACAATCAGTGGTATTCGGTATAATCATAATAATTCTGCATTATCGCTTTAGTCATTTTTAGAGCATTTTCATTATTCCAATAATAATAATAATAAAAACAAACTCATCACCTCAATATCTCTGTGCTTCCCCTGCTGTACAGCGCTGCTATTCTGTTTCCATCTCTCTAGTTTATTTGTATTTATATTGTGTAAAAACAGTCTTACATATACAATATCACCCATATTCATATTATACATGAGGTTTCACTATGTTATACAGTCCCATGTTACATTTTTTAGCTTTCCTTCTAGTAATATACATGTCCTTAGACTTTCCCTTATAACCACTGAGTATGTACTTTTAAAAAATTATTATTTTTAATTTTAATTTTAATTTTTGTAAGTACCGGGCCCAGGGATTGAACCTGGGACCTCATATGTGGGAAGCTGGCACTCAACCACTGAGCTATACCAGCTCCCCTGTGTATGTACTTTTGGCAGGAATACCAGAGATGTGATGTTCTAGTCTCAGTGCCTCATACCAGGAGCAACATGACATTGATTTGTTCTATTACTGGTGATCTGGTCATGTTAATGTAGATCATTTGGTTAAAGTGATGTTTGGTAGGTGTATTAGTAAAGGTTATCCAGAGAAACAGAGCCAACAGGAGATAGATAGATAGATAGATAGATAGACAGACAGATAGATAGATAGATAGATAGATAGATAGATAGATAGATAGATATGTATGTATATATGTATGCATGTATATATATGTATGTATATGTATATATGTATGTATATATATGTATGTATATGTATATATATGATTTATTATAAGGAATTGGCTCACATGACCCTGGGGACTTGCAAGTCTGAATGTTGTAAAATGGGCCACAAACTAGAAGTTCCCCTAAAGGTGGGACCAAACACCTTAGTCCAAATTCCTGAGGGAAAGCTGACTGGTTAGAAATACTGGCAAGAACCAATGCTGAAATTGAGTCCAAATACCTTTCCTGGCCTCTGAAATTCTCACTTCTGGCTTTTTAACACCTCTAACTGATGCCAGTCTCCTTTGTTGATCATAGATGGAATCAGATAATTACAGATGCATATTCTATCTTGAAAAACCCCCATAGAATCAAGCAGACCAGTGCCTAACCAAGCAACTAGATATCATAACCTAGCCAAGTTGACAGGTGAAGTTAGCTGTCACACCAGGTTTCTCCAGTGTAAAGTTACTGTTTTGCCCTTTGTAATTACTAAGTATCTTTTGGAGAACTTACTTTAAGACTATGTAAGTGTCCTGTTACTTCTCAATATTTTGTATTTACAAACAGTGCTACAACGAATAACCTTATGCATGTTTTTGTATTATTGGAGCTGTATCTTCAGGAAAAATTAAAAGTAGAATTATTGAGTCAGAAGGTAGGATTGTTGGGTCAAAAGGCAATGCATGTGTAGTTTTATGAAATAAATGCCAAATTCCCTTCTGTGTTATACCAATGTGCTTCCCACCAGCGGTGTATGTTCTGTTTCTCCAAAGTCCTGACAATAGAAGTGTGTAGTTAGACTTTCATTTATTTTTTGCCTTTCATCACTGTAATATCTGTTGTCCTGTATGTACAGTGACATTTTCTTCCATTCCCCAGTGTAGTTAGACTTTAATTTTCGCTCTTCTGATAGTTGAGAAATGAAAGGTTTTGTTTTGTTTGTTAATTGTTTGTTCATGTCTTTGCCTAATTTCCTATTGCATAAAGTTGCAGTTCTATATAGGATGGTCAGAGTAGACTTCATTGAGAAGATGAGCTTTTTAGCAAAGCTTTGAAAAGAGATGAGGAAATTAGCCATCTTTGGGTGAAGCGTACTCCAGGACAAGGGAACAGCTAGTGCAAAGTTCTAAGGCAGAAAGAAGCACGCCTTGTCTGTTCTTGAGAAATAACAAGGTACGTGTGACCTTGTTCAAATGAGCAAGGGGGGGTGTTGTAGTGTAGAGGTGCCAGGAAGGTGTAAGGTGGGGAGAGGTCAAACAGTGACCATGTTGGCCATTTATGAGGACTTGGGCTTTTACCCTTAGGAGCCCTTAGCTGGTTTTGAACAGAGAAATGATGTAATCAGACTTTTAAAAGTAATTTACTGCTGTACTGAGAATATAAGTGGAGGGGCAAGAGGTTGAAGGGAGGCAGACTATTTAGAAAATTGTTGAAGTAATTTGCAAAGGAGAGGAGAGAGGATGACAATGTTGATGATGATGATGATGATGATGACGACAATGACAACGACTTGGACCAGGGTGATTACAATGAGGTGGTGAGATGTGATCTGAGACTTTTTTTTTTCCCTGAATATATTTTGAAATTAGAACCTATAGTTTCCCAATAAATTAGATGTGGGAAATGAGAGGAAAAGAAGATTCAGCAAAATCAGTGTTTTAGCTTGAGCAATTATTGGATGGAATTGCCATCCCCTGAGATGTGGAAGCAGATTTGAGGAGGAAATCAAGAGTTCTTTTATGGACAAGTTACTTTAGATATGATTCTTAAGAGTTTTTAGAAGAAATGCCAAGCAGGCAATTGGGATATGAGTTTGTAATTCAAGGGAGAGGTCTTGGCTGGAGATGAATTGGGAATCATAGACATATAGATAGCACATGTGCATATGTGTAGTTTCCCTAGAATATTTACCTAGAAGCGAATTTATTGGGTTGCAGGGTATATGAATGGTCAGCTTTATATGATAATGCCAAAATGTTTTCCAAAGTGGTGATTGTACCATTTTACGCTTATAAGAGCAGTGTATACAAGTTCCTGTTCATCTACATCATGGCCAGTTCTTGGTATATTACTAGTGATATAAAAGGCTGTCTCATCATGGTTGAATTTCCCTATTTCCTAATGTGGTTGAGAATCTTTTCATATATGTACTATGTTTTTTCTTTGGAGATGCCAAATGTGTTAGCCCAGTTTTCTATCATGTTTTACTTGTTTGTAGAAGTATTACAAATATCTTCCTGTTTGTCATTCCCTCCTTCCCTTCCTGTTTTTTTTTTTTTTTTTTTTTTTTACTATATGGTGTGTTTTGATGAATAGAAGTCCTTACCAGAGTTGTTTTTAAAAAAATATTTTTTAGTATTTAATACTTTTTATGTTATATTTAAGAAATTTTTCTCTACCTTGAGATCATATGTTCTTGATCATATGTTCGCCTGTATTTTTTTCTTAAAGAATTGAACAGTTGCCTTTCACATTTATGTACTTATTTGTCAGGAATTGATTTTTCTGGTTAAGTGTGAGAAAGGTAATAGATTTCTTTCTCCTTTCTCCCCCCTTGCATATATAACCAGTTTCACCAGTACCATTTTTGGAATGGTACAACCTTTCTTTCCCCAGTGAACTGCAGTGTTTATATCAAAGATCCATTGTACGTTTGGTCTTTTTCTGGGTTCTCTATTTGCTTGGTCAATTTGTTTGTCACTCCCATCAATTTTTTTTTTTTTTCTTTTTCTTTTTTTATTGTTTAGCTTCTTAATAAGTCTTTTTTTTTTTTTTTTTAAAGATTTTATTTATTTATTCATTTATCCCCCTTTGCTGCTTGTGCTCGCTGGGTCAGCTAACCACGCCGCGCGGGCGGGCTTGCCTTCACCAGGAGGCCCCGGGAACCGAACCCAGGGCCTCCCATATGGTAAACGGGAGCCCTACTGATTGAGCCACAGCCGCTTCCCTTAATAAGTCTTGATATCTGTTAGGGAAATACCCCCGACCCACCCCATTCCTCTTTTCTTCCGGGCCCTCTGCTTTTAGATATAAGTTATAAAATCAGCTTGTCAAATTCTTTAGAAAACTTTGTTGGGATTTTTATTGGAATTGCACTAAATCAGATCAAGTTGGGGATCTTTCTACATTGCTTTACTTAGGTCTTTACTGTCTTTCAAAATGAATTTCATAATTCTATTCATACAAGTTTTATACATAAATCTTTGTTAGATTTATTCCTAGGTATCTTAGGTTTTTTTCTTATTAGTAGTAAATTGCTTCTCTTTGAAAATTGTTTTGTTTGCTGATTCATAAAATGTAACTGATTTTAGGATAAAAATCTTACAACCACTAGTTAAGCTAAACTCTTCTAATAATTTGAATATTATTTTCACTTTCTGTTTAGATAATCATTTCTGTGAATGACAGCTTAGTTTCTTTTAATCCTTTAACAGTTTCTTTTTTTTCCAACTTCTGTGCTAACAAAGACCTCCAGCTTAATGTTGAGTAAATAGCAACAGTGATAGTGAGCCTTTTTGCCATGTTCCTGATTTTAAAGAGAATGCTTCCAATGTTTCATTATTAGTATTTGCATCATTAATGGTAGAGTCTCCTTATCAGGTAAAGGAAATTCCATTCTTATTTTGCTCTTTTTTTTGTGCTTTCTTTGGAATGGATTTAAGATACAATGAGATGCTTTTTCAGCAAATATTGAGTTGATGTGGTTTTCCTCCCTTGTTGTATTAATGTGGTAAATGACATAGGTTTTCTAATGTTAAGCCTTTTGCATTCTTGGGATAAACTCAATTTGGTTATGTTTTATCTTTGCTTATACATTTTTTAAGTTTATTAATATTTTGCCCAGAATATTATCAATCTGTGTTTGTGAGTAAAACTGTAATAGTGTCCTCTTTTCAGTCCTAATAATATTTGTGTTCTTTTACTCTTTTCAAAGTATGTTTTCTTTAATCCTCTCCATTGAATCTTTGCTTCCTCTGTCCTTTAAATCTTCTCTTTATTGTTTATTTCCTTCTACTTTTTTGAGTTTGTTCATTGATTCATTAGCTCATTATCATTTTCTTTTTTGATAGTAGCATTTAAGGCCACAAAATTCTCTTTAAGAATCACTTTTAGTACATTCCGCACATTTTAAAATGTATTAATTTGATTATTGTTCAGATCCAAGTTATCTCCTTTTGGAAGATTTGTTGATCTTAAAATATCATCAGTGTTTTGCTTAATAAATTTTTTATTTCATTCATTTTCCCCTTGATCCTTATTACTTCCTTTGTTCTGTTTACTTCAGGTTTCATTTGCTTTTCTTTTGTGCTGGCTTCTTAAGATGAGAGCATAGATTATAGATTTTAGACTTTTCTTTCTAATGTAAGCATATAAAGCGTTGATTTCCCTTCTAAGCACTGTTTCAGCTACATCCATGTATTTTGATTTGCTCGGGTTTTAAGAAGTGTGCTATTTAATTTACAAATAATTGAGTATTTCCCAGATTTCTTTCTGTTGTTTTCTAATTTAATTTTATTGTGGTTGGAAAACATACTTTGATTTCAGTCCTTTTCAACCAAATTTTGTTTTATGTTGAGCATATGGCCTATCCTGGAGAATGTTTAAGTACACTTGAAAAACATGTGTTCTGCTTTTTTGGGGAGTGATTCTTTATATATATATTTCATGTTGGTGTTTATGTCTTCTATATTCTTGTTGGATTTTTTTGTAATTGTTCCATCAGTTACTAAGAGAAGAGTATTGAAATTGCTAATTATTGAATTGTCCAACTCTTCTTTGTTCCTTTCAGTTTTTGTTTTATGTCTTTTGGGGTTCTGTTATTAGGTGCATATACCTTTATAATTCTTGTATTTCCTTGAAGTATTGACTCTTTTTTTTTTTTACCGGGAGGTCCCGGGGATCGAACCTGGGTCCCTCCATATGGGAGACGGACGCCCAACCAGTTGAGCCACATCCGACCCCCCATTGACTCTTAATCCAATATGAAATGTCTCTCATTGTCTCTAGCAATATTTCTTATTTAATGTCTGTTTTGTCTGATGTTTTATATGTTGACTTAATGGTTTCTGTTTGTTGAGCTTCTTGGATCTGTAAGTTAATGTTTTTCATCAAATTTGGGGAGTTTTCAGCCATTATTTCTTCAAATATTTTTTTTCTGCCTCTTTCTACTTCTGGGTCTCTCTTTACACACACTGTTGAAATGGTTGACATTGTCTTACAAGTCTCTTCAGTTTTGCTCATTTTTCTACATTTTTTCTCTGTTCTTCAGATTGCATAACATTTATTAATCTATTTCCAACTTAACTGATTCTTCTGCCATCTCATATCTGCTTTTAATCCCATCTAGCATATTTTTTCATTAATTCTTCTAATATATTTATTATAGCTCTTTGAAGTCTTTGCTAAATTCAACATGTGGGCTTATTTAAAGTCAGTTTCTATTGACTGCTTTTTTTTTTTTCTGATTATGGGTGACACTTTTCCTTTGCATATCTAATAGTTTTCTGATTGAAAATGACATTTTAGACAAAATATTAGAATAACTCTGGGTTCTGTTTTATTTTTTGAGGGTTATTGATTTTTGTTGTTGTTTTAGTAACTTGCCTGGATTTAAACTGTGAAATCTGTCTTCCCCATAGTAGCACTGATGTCTCTGCTCAGATTTTTGTTGTTACTTTTAGCCAGGCTCCCTGGAGATCTCCCTACCCCTGTGTTTGCGTGGTTTAATGGGCACCCAATGATCTGGGCAGAGGTTGTGTTAAGACACCTTGAGCCCATAAGACATCCCTTCTGTCAGCTAAGCTATGTCTGGGTTGAGGAATACAGTCAAAGTTGGAGCCAGTTCTCAAGTGTTTCTTGGCTATCACTTTCACTGGATTTTCAGGTCTCCCTCTGCACCTGCATAGTTTAACTGTCAGCCAGGGATTTGTGGAGAGCTTATTACCTTAGCCCTTCTGCGGCTCTTTCACTTCTAGGAGATCCCCCTTAAATTTCTGGCGGGTCCACACCTGCCCTAAACTGAGTCTGCAACCTCAGACTAGCAAAGCTTCAGGTTTTCCTTGTCTTTTCCAAGCTGAGTCTTTTAGTTGGCAAAGCTATGGATTTTCACCCTACTCCCTACTGTGTGCCCCCTTTCCCAGTGGATTCATTTCACCACCTCTGGATTTAAGACTGTTGGTTCTTGTCTACCATCAGCCCTGAAGTCAGTAAAGTGGTTATTTTTGCCAACCAAGTTTGGCAGGGTATGGTGTGGGGAAATGGGAGCTGCGCTAGGCAAGAGTGCTAACATTCTTGCCCACAGCTGTAGTCATTTATCAAGAATAAATGTGTCTCAGTTTATGCCCTGAAATAGTTTTTGACAATTTTGTCCAGATTTACACTTGTTTTCTGCAGAAAGAAAATCGCCCAGTCTCTTCATGTTGCCCTTAATGAAAGTAAGTCCCTCCTGACCTTCTTTAAATCCGCCAATAGCTAGTTTGTCAGTGTCAAAGAATTCTGGAACCACTTTAAAAGCCCTGGCTGTGTTAGTTTTCTGCTAATTTGTTACAGGCTGCTGTAACAAATTACCATAAACTGTGGCTTCAAACAATAGAAATTTATTCTTGCACAGCTTTGGAGGCTAGAAGTCCCAGCTCAGGATGTTGGCAGGGTTGGTTTCTTTTGGAAGCTCTGAGGGAGAATTTGTTCTGTATCTCTCTCCTAGCTTCTTGTAGTTGTTGGCAATCCTTGGCAGTCCTTGGCTTATAGCTGCATCACTCAGGCTCTGCCTCTATTATCTCATGGCCTTCTTTCTTGTGTCTTTCCTGAGTCTCAGTGTCCAAATCTCCCTCTCCTTTCTCTTATAAAGTCACCAGTCATTGGATTTAGGGCCCATCCTAATCCAGGATGACCTCATCTTAACTTGAATGATTCTGCAAAGACCCTAGTTCCAATAAGGTCACATTTGCAGGTAGTTACAACTTGAATATTTCTTTTTGTGGAACACAATTCAACGCACTGCACCGGCCCAATATAGCATTTATTTATTCGATGTAAAATTATGCCTCTTTTCTTTTTTTAGGTTGCTTATGATGAAGCTACAGATGAATTTGCTTCTTACTTCAACAGACAAACTTCTCCTAAGATTCTCATCACAACATCAGATAGACCTCATGGGGTAAACATATTGATTAGTGTGGTTCTTAAATTCTTAAAAGAAGTCTTTTCAAAAGAGTTAAATTATTAGTCTTACATAATACCTATGAATAATCTAAATAAAATGTACAGGTGATGTGATATAGGTGCATTAAGCTTGATTCTTAAGGATAGGCTTTCTAAACCTTGCCACTATTGACATTTTAGACTGGATAATTTTTCGTTATGGGAAGTTGTCCTGTACATTATATTTAGCAGCATCCCTGGCCTCTACCAGGTTGATGTCCTTCCCCCAGTAGCAATCTTCCATACTCTCCCATCCTGTCCCTACGCCTACCAATCACGACAACTGAAAATCCCTTGACTTTGCCAAATGTCTCCTGGGGGACAAAATCTCCCTCATTTGAGAACCACTGCTTTAGGATGATCAGCATATAATAAAGGATAGAATGCTACTTAGAACTTCATTCTTCACCCAGTCTTGTTGCCTGTCAGTGACACTTTTATAATAATCATTACTCCTTTACTTATGTATATACATTACATAAGATTTTTATTATTATTTTCACTTTTTGCGTTTTTTTGTTTTTTTCTTTTACAGAGAACAGTACGACTCTGTGAACAGCTCTCTACAGTTATACCAAACTCGCATGTCTACTACAGAAGAGGACTGGCTCTTAAAAAAATTATTCCACAGTGCCTCTCAAGAGATTTCACAGATCTGATTGTTATTAATGAAGATCGTAAAACACCAAGTATCCTTTTTTGGGGGATGTTTTTCTGTCCCCTCTCTTACCCCTTTTTAAATATATTTAGAAGAATAGGGAATAGACTATATGTTGTGAACAATATAATTAATGAGAAAAATACAGGGTACATTGGAAACCCAGTGACTGATAAATTCTGCTCTGGGGATTATCAAGGAGGAAGGACTTGACAGAAAAAGAGATGCTTCAACTGGGTCTTTGTGGATGGGGTAAATGAGATGAATAAGGCAAGGGAAGAGCGCTCAGTTCAGAGAGATCATTGGGAAAGATAGATGTTGCAAGAGCTGACCCAGTTGGGGATCTGCAAATAGTTTGCTATGGTTAGATTTTATGTTGCCAGAGGTATTATCACAAGATTAAGTTTCTGAGGTAGGTAGTCAAGCCCATATATGTATTTTGTTAGTGTTTTGGATGCCAAGGACAACCTAAAACTTTTTCTGAGTCTCACGTCTGAGATGAATGTGTCACCTGATCCCAAGATATTTCTCCCTGTTTTGAGACAAAAGATAAAAAGCATGTCTAGATTTGCTTTTGTTGTTTTACTTATTTATCAAATGGTAAAGTTACTGTGAATTAAGTAACTTTAAAAAAAAATCAGTTGAATCAGGTCAAAATCATTAAAAATAAAATTAATTATTAAATAAAAAAGAACAGGACTTTTGTCCTGCTTCCAGAATAACATTTTTTTTTAATCAACGAATACTACTTTTTTTTTTTTTTTTTAACAATTTATTGAAGTATATCATTCATACATGAACCATACATAAATAATAAGTGTTCAGTAAACATTGTGAACTTAAAAATCAAACATGCATAATATCATACAGGGCTCGCACACATCACCTCACCACAAATAGTTTACATTATTGTGAAACATTTGTTAACAAATTATGAAAGCATTGTCAAAGTATTACTACTAACTATAGTCTGTATCTTAATCCCCCATATATTTTTTTAAGGATTTATTTATTTACTTTTATCCATTTTTATCATCCCCCCCCCCCTTTTTTTTGTTTTTGTGTCCATTTGCTGAGCAACTCTCTGTGTCCTCTTCCTGCTGTCTTTTCTCATCCTTCTACTGTCTTCACTGGGATTCGATCCTCCTAACCTCTGATGTGAGAGAGAGGTGTCCTACCACTTGCGCCACCTTAGTTCCTGGTCTTTCAGTGCGTCTCATCTTGGCTCTCCCTTGTTTCACTCTGCTGTTACATCATCATCTTGCTGCATGGCTCCAGGGGCCTGACAGCGCACCCGCACACGGGGCCTGATGGCTCACCCACACAAGGGGCCTTGGAGGGCTTACCCGTGCACAGGGCCTGAGGGGCTCACTGGCTAATGGGGCCCGGTGGCACACCCATGCACAGGGTCTAGGGGGCTCACCTGCTCGCAGGGCCTGGCGGCCTGCGCACCTTCTATATTTTCCTTTTTTTAAATTTTTACTGGGAGGTCCCAGGGATTGAACGCAGGTCCCTCCTTATAGGAGACAGACGCCCAACCATTTGAGCCACATCCGTCCCCCTGCTATATCTCTTAAGGTTGACCAAAGATACCTAGAGTTACAGTCATTTTCTGTATAGGATGGTCATACAATAAATCAGGCTTAGTTTATCACCAGCATTCTGAAAACCAGACCTAGGGAGAAAAACTAGGCCTGGGGACACATGCATCGTTCTAATATAGCAAATGTTTCGCCTACCCTGATTATCATAAAATCAGGACAGTGAGGATATGCCCATGAATACTACTCTTTTTAAGTTAATGGGTTAAAAAGCCATTAAAATAAATCTGAATAACTTTTATGGCTTACTTTGATTGTTATCAGTGTATCTTAAAGACATTGCTTAACCACATGTTACAAGTTGCTTTCCAGAAACTGAAATAGACTAAAACCAGCTTTGTGATATGGTATTTTGTTGGCCATATTATAATTTGCTTGGATTGTGAGTTAATGTAGCAAAGTAACTAAAATCTCTTGGATAATTAACTCTTCTGGAAAAGATCTGTTTTTAAGGTTGTTTCTGCCTTTTTTTTTATTTTTAGCTGCCCCCAAAATAAAGTGGTAAGGCTTTTTTGTTTTTGTTTTCCTCTCTTTTTACTCTCAGCATTTAAAATACCATTATCATTTCAAGGCTGCTAGTAACTCTTTGCTAAGAATCAGGCATTCATCAATTCAATAAACATTCTGTCCTTGTTTATCCAAGGTATTTGTGTTAAGGATTATAACAATAATACAAGTACTCAGGAAGGAACTCATGAGTTTGGATTTTGTAGTTTGCTTTTGACATATATCACAATTTACGGGCATGTTCTAGAAAGGATTCAAATTTTAATTGGAGTTGGAATAAATGACCCTTAAATTTCATTAAACATTGACATCCTTAATGTTTAAATGATATTAGAATTACTCTTGGGAGTATATCATGAAGCTGAACTTGCAGTTAATCTTTAAAAATAAGAAAAAAAATAAAATGTTTACTGATAATCTGCTATGTAGTAGGCACCAATGTCTGTAGGAAACAGGTATGTGTTCCAAGAAAGGCATTTACATGTCTGTAATTTAAATAAGTGATAAGTACTATGGTAAATAACAGCTAAGATTTAGAGTTTAATTCTGACTGTGTAAAGAGGTGGCATTTGAAATGGGCTTTGATGGATGAGTACAATATTGCAGGTGTTTGAAATAACGTGAGCAAAATAATACGATAGGATTAAAGTATGATATAAAAGGTAATATGTGAGTACCTACCATTTGTTAGGATACTGCATGGGAGGCAGAAGGGAAGTTAGAAAGGTATTTTTGGAGTCACATTATGAGTGCCATACTGACATCTTTATTCCATAGATAAGTCTGATAAGAGTAGTATGAAATTTTCTACAGCTGTCAAGACTCTGAAGGTATTTAGTTTTTGACTTAGCACGTGAGAAACTATTATACAGATATAATGATACACCAAGTCCCATAGCTGATTACTTAAAGAATCAAGGCCTAAATATAAACTTGATTTACAGTCTGTATTAGAGCATGGACTTGAAATGGTGAAAGAGACCAACCAAGATCCAGGATGCTCTTTTAATCTAGATGAAAAATCTCAAGGACCTCAACTAAGACAGTATCAATGAAGGTAAAGAGGTGGCTGTAGAAGTGAGGGAACTTGGTGAAGGTAAAATCAACAGTATTTGATGGTAGAGTGGGAAGTTAAAGTTAACTGTAGTTTCTAACCTGGGTGAAAGAGAGAGTATTGATACTATTATAAAAAGATGGCATCATCTGTTTTCAAAAACTCACATTATGTGCAGGTAAGACTTGAAACAGTCTGATTCTGACCCCCATTTAAGGTTCAGTTCTTGTTAAGGACCAGATGGAAAAATTTATGTTTGAAAATATTTTGTAAACTCAAAAAATCACTATATAAATTGAAAGTCTTGTCCATTGTCATTTCTGCCTGATTGTAGTGGCACTTAACAATAGCCAAAAATTATTGATTGAAAGATAAAGGTGTTGGAGGTTAACATCAAGTTGTGCTTCAAAAACTTGAGAAATGTTGTACAGGAAGTAATCTTAATTTGTTGCAACCAGGACTTTTAGAAAAGTCCTTGGTCTCCTAACCCTACTGATTGTAGTTAGGTGTCATATTTATTTTGTAGCTTAAGAATATCTAGCATTATTCTCTGTTCATGGTAGATCAGCAAAGAGTTAATTGGTTGGTTGATTTTAATTTGTGGTACAGAAATCCCAAGAGGAAGAGCTGCTCTCTTGAGAAACACTAATAACCTTGATTTCAAGAGACAGCTTAGTTGGAAGTCTGTGGTCTTATGGGATGATACTCAAAGCTCACAGCATATCCTGACCATATATAATATATAAAAGTATAGATTTTTAGGATAAGTCTTCTGAACATGGAGGTAAACTTGCATTCTATTTGCAGTGTTAGAATTATTCTAGAACTCTACCCTGTCTTATCACGTCTGCTAGAGTAGTGGACAACATTAATAGTTTTTTTTCTTCTACTTTAATTGAATGCCCAATATATCCTCTGGAGGGAAATAACAAGCAATTAACCATTTTGTAGAGAGAAAAAAATAGGGTTACTATAGGTTAATCTTTTTTTCTCAAAGATTTAGATTGACTTATGTACCTTGAGTTTTTGGTATAGTAGGAAAATTTCAGTTAACTTAAGAGGAATACATACAATAACCTAGTTATAGATTTTAGGGTATGTAGATGGCTACTTATTTAATAGTTTAAGATGTTGATTACAGAATTCAGTGTGTTCTTAACTTTATGAACAGATGGACTTATTTTGAGTCACTTGCCACATGGTCCAACGGCTCATTTTAAAGTGAGTAGTGTTCGTCTGCGGAAAGAAATTAAGGTAAATTTTATACATTCCTTGGTTGGCATTGGTCTCCTCCCACTATTCAGTTGTACTCTTACCAAAAATGTCACTTGAGTACGAACTGCATTTTTGAAAGGGAAAAAAGTTACATTGCTGTTCATTGGAAAAATCAAACACTTCAATGCTATGTCTTACACATATGCTCTATCTAGTTTATTTGAATAGTGGCATTTACCCACTCTTGATTAAGTGCTTTCAAATACTCATTTTCTGGTGAGACTGTGATTGACCTATAGCAGACAGGCAGTACCCCTTATTAGTTTGAAACATGCTGATTTTCAAGTAGGACTTGCTTTTTGGTGCATTCATTGCATAGCAAAATCATCTTAGGTACATCTTATTTCATTAGTTTGATAAGCCGTCTGTGGTAGTTTATTATTAAGAATGAAAGAACTTTATATTTTTAAAATTTGTGTCATGAATTCTGATATTTGACATTGGAATAAGGTTTGTTTTTTCTTTTTGCCAATTACCTTAATTTGTTTTTGTACTTTTTCTTCATTATCCTAGAGAAGAGGCAAGGACCCCACAGAGCACATTCCTGAAATAATTCTGAATAATTTTACAACACGGCTGGGTCATTCCATTGGACGTATGTTTGCATCTCTATTTCCCCATAATCCTCAATTTATTGGAAGGCAAGTTGCCACATTCCACAATCAGCGGGATTATATCTTCTTCAGATTTCACAGGTGAGGAAGGAGCTTTAACTCCCTTAGGCTTTGACTTGTCATGAAATAGTTTAAACATGGACCTGTTTTCTAATATATTGTGACAATTATTGTAGATTAGAAAATAAATTATTTTTTAAACCAGCAAGGTGTAAGACTTGGGCTCATTCAGAATTTCCTTAACTCACATATTCTTTCTCTTTGAAGATACATATTCAAGAGTGAAAAGAAAGTAGGAATTCAGGAGCTTGGTCCACGTTTTACCTTAAAATTAAGATCTCTTCAGAAAGGAACCTTTGATTCTAAATATGGAGAATATGAATGGGTCCATAAGGTATGTACCTAAGGTTTGAAAAGCTATTTAATAGGTCCTTTTAAAAGTATGGAATAAGAAGGTAACCATGTGTTTTTAATCTTTTGGGGGTTTTTCTCCCGTGAGTTTGAAAAAACCGTCTCTGATTGATGGTGTTTGGGTCTGGTGATTGACCCTGGTTCTTTTTAAAGTATCCTAAGATCAGTGGTTCTCAAAGTGGAACCATTAGCATCACCTGGGAACCTATTTAGCTATGTAAATTCTTGGGCCAATATGGATCAGCATATCTAGGGATGGGGCCCAGCAATCTTTTATAAGCCTGTTAAGGTTATTTTGCTGCACACTAGTTTGAAAGCTGCTGCTTGTAGAGGTTACACAGAAGTTTGATGATCATCATCTTAAATCATAAATATTTCAAAGCACTTTTTCTTTTCTATCTAGTAAGCAATATTTCATTAAAGTAACATTTTTACAATTATATAAATAAATGGGACAGTAACATCCAACACCCTTTATAAGCCTAAGACTGATAATACTAATTCAGGTTTACAGAGACAAACCCATTTTTTTCAGTATTTAGTGTTAGCAGTAGATATAAAAATCTAAGGAAGTTAATTTTTACTTACCCTAATTGTTCTTTCTTTATATATATTTTTCAGCCCCGGGAAATGGATACAAGTAGAAGAAAATTCCATTTATAAAGTACTGAGGGAATAGTATGACATTTTGCTAAAAGGACTATCTTAAACTTGGTAAATTATTTCTGACAGAAGACCCTTTTCAAAATGGCATTTACTGAATTCATAAACCTTTCCTGACTGGACAAATCATAAGGTGCCATGAATTGCCAGTTTGTTTATAGCAAATATGAATAAAAGTCATTTTGGTAAGGATTTAGAAGTTGCAATTTACATTTCTTAAAACTTAATTCTCTATTTGGGGCAATATTAAATAATTAAAGTTGGAATCAAGTGTCAAACCAACATTCCCACACACATTTTCATAGATCCTTTGAGCTGCAGAGTTAAAATGCTTGGTGTAGATATTGTGTAACTCATTGGTTCTATACCAGACTAATCTTGGATCCCAATGGCACATAGTTTCTACTCAGTATGTATTGAATGAATGAATACTGGCGGGGGGAAGGGCTAGGTTTTTGGGAGGCTTTAACACACCTTAAGCTTTTCAGATACCCCAAAATTGGAACGCAAAATGGTTTACAAGGTCTTGAAGCAAAGTTGCAAATTATTGAAGCTAGGCTTTGGTTCCTTTTTTCTTGTCACTTTGTACCTCATCATGCTGTACTGCAGTACTCTTTTGGGCATTATCTCAAGTTCTGAAGTTTTGCTTACACTTAGTGGAATTCTTCTTACATCCAGTCTTTGATCTCTTATTACTACTATCTTTGTTAGCAGAGCCAGCTGTAATGAAGTAAGTTTAAGATATAACTTGATATCCCTAACAAAGGTGTTTTTAGAAAAAATTTATTAAATCAAAGCTAACCCTGTAAATTATTCATGGATAGAAACTAGAATTTAGCAGCCTTTCTGACCTCAAAAAAATAAAAATACAATACTAGGTTTGTAACCTGCATTTAATTCCCTATAGTCTTGCAAATGTATTATATAAGGTTATGTGACAAGAATTGCAGGAACATTCACACTAAAAACGTACACTTTCTTAATGACAGTGGGAAAACTACCATTTATCATAGCTGCTCAAAACAGGTTAATACCAATAAAAAAAAACAATTCTTTACACTAAGCCTTTTATTGTATGCTGTTGCCAGTGTTATAAAATAATTACCCTTGTGAAACAGAAACTCATGAAAATTCAGAGAGGTAGATGTTAAAGACTGACAAAAGTAGAAATTTGTATAGTATGGCACATGTGGTACAGGGATAAGCTTTTGTACAGGCTTCAAATTTAGCCCTCCTTTGAATAGTCACTGGTTCATGAAAAGTGGTTTAGAAAACCTGAAATGGGGGAAAAAAAAATGTGAGTTAGGATACAGTATCAAAGAACCATGGTTTTTTAAACTTCTCATGAATGATTAACAATTATCCTTGTTTTTGTGTCTCTGTCTTATAAATTGCTCATGTCCTTTGCCTGCTTTAAGGGAATTTATTTTGAAGGTCAGTTTAGAAAGCACTTTGAATTAAACTGAGGCTGTTTCCTTATCTGTATTAAAAAACAAACCTAATACCCATATCACAGGTTTCTAGGAAAGAATGAAAAACAAGATGGAAAAATGCCTTAACATATTGTAAGGCAGTCAAATGTAATTTTCTCTTAATTTTTACAACCACTCTGAAGTATGTATCATTCCTGTTTTAAAATGTGGAGAAATCAGACTTAGAGATTAACTTGCAGGATCACTGTCGAAATACACTCTGTAAATATGTCTTAAAAATCTGAACATCCCTAGAAAATGGAGCAAGAATATTTAGGAGAAAAGTTCAGCAATATCTAATAAAGTAGAAGATGCAATTACACTTTTATTTACCTACATAAACCTATACACAAAGAGAAGCATGTACAAGGACTGCAGTGGCATTTTAACAGCAAAGAATTGTAAACAGCTTAAATGTAACTCAGTAGGGGAAGGATATACATCTATTGGCATATTATACAGCAGTTAAATGATCTACATGGATCAACTAATCTTGAAAATAAACAATAGTTATGTTTTATACCATTAAAATACAATAATTATATAGTAAAAAGTAAAAACTTGGGCAAACCAACTTCAAGGTAAGTTGTGTCTCTGGGAAAGCAGAAAGGGTACTTCAACTCATTGCTTTCAAAAAGTTAACAAGGAAAACATTTAATGCAGGATGGTGGGTATATGGTTTATCTTTGTGCTTGAGATATTGCATAACAAAAATATTTGAGGCATGAAGAGAATGAATACTATTTAAAAAAAAAACATGAAAAACATTTAACCTCACTTAAGATATTTCAATCAGTGCAAATTATAAGGTATAGGCAGAAAATAGTAGCAAATACCCTAAGGTTTGCTTGGCAAGAGTTCATGAAAAGGGCACTGATGCTACTGGTGGAAGAGCAAAGTATAATCTTGGTAATAGTTATCAAATGTTATTAAAATCTAAAATATGCATTCCTTACTGACTATTTTACTTCTAAAAGTTTATCTTAACAAAATAATTAGAGAAGTCAGGTGCCAGTTTGTCTATGTAGCCTCAAATTTGGAAATTTAAATACTGAATGAAATATGTTTTAATTGTTCAGCTGTTTTGTTATACTGTCAGATTAGTAGTCATTATTTTACTTGAAATCTAGGTTCTTATCCCAGCCATATTTATAACCTTGAGCAAGTGATTTAAAACACAGATCTCCAGATCCACTAAGTGAAATTAACAGCTGTCCAGGCTTCTTAACAGTATTTTATGTCAAATGAAAATAAACCACCTTTCTATTTTCCTGAATAAAACAGGAAAAGAGGTTAAAAAAGGATTAATAAATTTTTAAAATAAAAATTTTTCAAAAACTGCCATAAAGAATTAGATGAATACTGCCAGAAACAAGGAAATATTAAAAGTGCTCAAGATGAAGATACCAAACTGTTGGAGAAGCTGTTACTCAAAGGTGCTTTTTATGGTGTTTCAAAAATTTTAACCAATCATTGTATTTACTGGAAACATGCTGTACTTCCAAGTGTAACTTCCTGCACACTCCCAAGTCCACAAAGTTTAATTAGGGAGGGCATAACTAAGTAAAATGGTATTTTAGGAAGTAGTTTCCTGGACTTTGAGGAGTCAGAATATTAGTAAAGGGTGTGTGCCAAATACTGATTTTTTTTTTTAAAGCATTAATTTAAGGTTGTTTCTCATACTAATGAATACTAGTGAGTACATCCCTTGTCTATAGTACTAAGAATTTATAAGAAGGTAGTGCCTTTGGATTACATTTTAAATTACACAAAGCACTCTCTAGTCATATCTATTTGACAAATTTTATGAGTTTTTGCACGCATTACATTTGATCTGTAAAGTACAGATGAACCTATAGAATCATTCTGTAAACCAGCATGATCCTTTAGTTTCTTAATCCTTTGAATTTCAATCTACTCTCCGTCACCATGAACTCAAGAGACCTAATTTCTCTCTTGCTTTAACTGCCTAACACAAGAATAAAAAGTAAAACCTATGGTTATTCCCCACTCCAAATACCTGCACCATGTCATCTTACTCAAGCACTGTCTAATTTTCTCTTGCATTTATAATTCCTGGTTATTTCTCATTCTGCCTTATTAGAGCAGTAACATCAGAACTGATCCAAATCATTACTGGTAGTATTTTAAAAATCATCCCCGTCGGGGGCTGGAAGTGGCTCAACTGGTTGGGCGTCCATCTCCCATATGGAGGGACCTGGGTTCCATCCCCGGGACCTCCCGGTAAAAAAAAAAAAAAAAAAAAAAAAAAAAATCATCCCCGTAAACATTGTGGAATTTTTTTAACTGCTTAGGCATACAAAAATAAAGCTAAATTAGTACTTGAGAGCCCAAAATACACTATTAGACTAGTGATATTAAAAAAAATATATCGTCATAGCAATGAGATTTTCTAGTTACTATGGTTATTTAACCCTCTGTGGGTAAACAGAAGCAATTAATCTTAATGACTAATAAAATCAAGTTTTAGCAATCTTCACTTTCCTTACAAAATAGAAAAAAGACAAAGTAAATGAAAGTGAGTAGAATGATCCTAGTCAATTTGTACAACCTACAAAGAAAAAGACTTGACTAATTATTCCTATTATGTGGGTTTCTGTTGTTTTTTTTTTTAACTTAAAGAAACTTACCTTTGAAAGATTCATTTTACTACAAAAAGGAACAAACTTTCTGGGGTCTGAAAGGGTTTGTACTTGAAGATACTCCAGTCAGCAGGGGATCATGTTGAGCATTCTGCAGACAGAATTGTTTCAAGTCTGCAGCAGCCTGGGAAACCTATATATAACAAAGAGGAGAGGAAAAGTAGGAGGTGGTGAGAATTTTTTAAAAAAGGTTTTCTCCTATCTTTCAAAATACTTGAAATAAACAGCACTTCTCTTACCTCAGGGAAGATAATACATACTAACTGAAGGCTAAAAGGCATATACTGAGCTCTTGTACTTAAAACACTGCCTATAAATAAGACTAGTTTATAGTACATTTTCTTTTGTTTGCCTATTAGAGGCATCAAACAATTCAGTACAAAATTCCATTTACCTGTAAAGCATAGCACATCTTGTTTGCTTAATAGGCTGTTCAATTTCAAGCTTGAAGGTACTTAATTTTTATTTTAAAAGCAATATATGGTATTAGAGGTTAAATGAGAGGTGTTTAAAAAAAAAAAAACATTAAAATGCTAGCAAATTACTTTGTCCTGAAAGCAATACTGAAAAAATGTTACTCTGAATGAACATAATGTGGGATAACTAGTATATAATTTAGAAAACCAAATACTGAGAATGCATTATTCTTCACATTTATATAGTCATATAATCCCCTGCATTTAAACTAAATCAAATTAAAATAGCCATGCATTTCATCTGTTTAAACATCTAATATTTTGTATATATTCTGTTAAGGTGATGCAGGATATAAACAAATGGTAAAGCCATAGAGTTCCTTAAGTCCTGTCGGGGTGGCATTGCATATATATATATATGAAAATTGTTAAATCACATTTACAGCTAAATAGCGCTCCTTAAAGGCAGGAATGCTGCTTAGTTAAGTTGTTGAACATGTTTGCTATCAACCTTTTAGTTACTTTACATGGAGTGGAAAGCAGTTCACTGTCTAGAAACAGTTGATGGTACACTAATACCAAATCAAAAACTGGGTGATTCAGATTTAGTGTATGAGTGACTAAAAGATGCCCCAAAGGCATTCAATATCTTAAGTCTTGAATTGAGTTTTAAGAAGAAGGGAAAAAATAAGCATGTATTCTATTCTCAAAGTCTTAACGATCACCAAAGATGGAGAGCAGGTGCCAGTCCAGCTGGGTATTTGGCCTTTGAAAGGAAGTAAGCATTAGAAATGTCCTCATTGCAAGAACCGTGCAGATTACAACTGTAGCCCAGCCATAAAACCTAATAAATGGATCCACTGTTCTGAGATAGAATATAAACTCTTCTTGAATCCATGTATTTTTGGCCTATACAACATTTCAGGATAATGAGTTCTATAGGTTTATTAGCCCTGTGTAAAGAAGTACTTTTTAAATCCTAGTACCAAGTACTTTGACAAATGGCTGCAACCCTCCCCAACTTAAAAAAAAAAAAAAAAGGTATAGCTAAAGCGAGGGAAATGTGTGATATAATTTGATTGCATTCACACTAAGCAGCATTAAGTATAGAGAGCAAAATATATGTTAATTTTCCATCTACAGTTATGTAGGCCCCAACTTAACTACCTTCCTTTCAAAAACTTTTCAAGCACCACTATATGCCAAATATAATCTCTTGGCACTTAGAACACTTAAGTAACTAACAACAGCCGGGTCTTTGCTGTTATGGAACTGAGAGTCCAAAGGAGAAAACAGAAAAGTGCTCTGTAGAGAATGATTTAAGATGGTGACTGGGTGGCCAACTAAGGGAAGGCCTCTGAGGGGAGATGACTTTTAAGCTAGTCCCAATGACAAGAGATCTAACCAAGTAGCCACCAGTGAGAAACCACATGCCAAGCAGTGGGAAAGAGTTGATACAAAGACTCTAAAGGTGGGTGGAGCAAGTCAGTCCCCAAGGCATTGCAACAATTACCCAACAAGTAGGATGACCACTGGAAGTCTGAAGCCCTGTTACCCTGCCATAATTACCAGTGCCCTCTGTCCTCAAAAGTGTCCTGGTTTGGATAATAAAGTGTATGATCACCTTACCTGTGAGTTTGTCAAGCACTTGTGATAAGAATTCCTATCAACTGTACCCAAACATAAAAATTTAAACACAGTAACCTTGTACATATAAAAGTATAATAGCACATACACACAAAAAGCATCAAGCACAGAACGTAGTTAAAAATAGGTGTACAATAAATGTGAAATTGAACCTAACCATGTTTAGTAACATGTCTAAATAGAAGAAAAGCTCATTTAAAGTCCCAACATGGGAAAAGCAGATCTCCAAAACCAAATCACTTGTAGTGGCTTTAATGATCAGGACCATACCTAAAAGAATTAGGTATACAAGGCAAGCATTGGCTGGGAAGTTACTGGGGGCTAGAGTTTACACAGTGAAGCTCTCTGAGTACTTTTGGTCTGAAGACTTTCATTTTCTTTTAAGACTATGGCTAAGTACCCTTATTTATACATATTGCTTTCAACCATAGCTTTCTGGCACTTCGCCTACCCCCCCCCCCCATTTTTTTTCTTTCCTGGTCCTATTATAATAACAACGGTTGGTCTTAAGAAATAAATGATTTCAAATTTCGAAGTTAAATTCTGCCAAGGCTGACCATGAACTACTGGGATGAGGTGAGAATTTGGGGATTTCATAAATGGATTCCAAACAGCAATGAAGTCTACATTACTTTAAAGGGGCAGTTGGGAGGAGGGGAATCCCACATCAAGAACTTCCCTCCTTCTTGAAGCTCGGTGTGTATGCAATGTATTGTTTATATTATCACATTAATCTCAAAGAGATTTGAATCACATTAAGTATTTACCTGAAGCAAGAGGCAGTGGTTATGTGGTGGTGGTTGGGCTGAGGCAGCACTACACTGAGTGGGTCTCCAGTCTAAGAGCTCACTCTGATTCTGATGCATATGGCTATATTGGTTTATGTAGTCAATTGCACTAATTAAATGAACTTTATCATAAAAATAAAAAAAATAAAAAAAAAAAAGAACTTCCCTCCTGAGGTGACCATAACTAAGCTAGGTCCCTGATATTTCTACCTAAGGAAGTAGTGTAAATAAAGAGACCATCTTACTCCACAAAACATTTCAGCAAGAAGTAATGACTAGCCTGATGATTATAAAATCAAATCGCCCTGGAAACTGGCTGCTGCTTTCAACAGGGTACATGATTAATATTCTTAGGTTTTTTCTTTAACAAGAAATGTTTAAGATGACCTCCTGCACCAGAAAGAAGCCACTCCATTTAGGATTTTGAAAATAAGTAAATACTTTTCATAGCACTTAAATGTCAGGCTGTCATATCAACGCACAGACAAAGCCTCCTCACCCCCCACCCCCCACTCCAAATAAATACCCCGTCCACGGCCAATACTAAACATACGCCAAAATAAATAAAATCAATACTGGCCCACATTAATCACTTTCTCGGGCATGGAGACCAGTGGATCCCGAAGGTCCGATTCGTGAAAACTCTGCGGAACAGGTTTGAAATACGGGCTTTGTTCGAGGTTGCATAGGGTAATCTTAGACACTGGGGACATTTCGAAAACAAACATGCTTCTTTATTCCATAGTTTGTTACGCAAGATTTCGTTTTCAGGTATATATTCACCGGTCGAGGAAAGTTTGCATGAAGAATATACTAAAAGATCCGACATGAAGAGAGAGAGAGAGAAAAAAAGCCTGTTCTGAATCACAAGTCGGCAAACGTAGTGTCAGGTGACGAGAAACTGTGAAGGCTGTAGAGGGAAGGGAATGGTGCGGGCGGCACGCGGAGGAGCGTTTGTTGGCCAGGCCGGTCGAGGAGTCACGGTCTAGAACATACCGCCAGGGGAGGACCGGAATGCGGGAAGTCTCGGTTCTGCCCAGGGACCAGCTCAACTCGGAAAAGTCCTGGGGCGGAAGGGCGGGCTAATCGGCCCCCTAAACCACAGCGCCGACTTGTCCAAAGCTGGCCGCTCCCGGATCATCGCCGCCGAGTGCGCGTCCACCCATGGGGAAGCGAGAGCCGGATGCGTGTCCTGCCCGCCCAGCCAGCTCCGCCGCCGGATCCAACCCCCAACCCCCAAACCCCCAAACCCCCCCACACCGCCGCCGCAGCTCGCCAGACCCTGTTCACCTTCACGCGGTTGAGCCCGGCCTCCAGCCGGAGCTGCTGAACCACTTTCTTCATAGCGGCGACGCTTGAGGAACCAGACATGGCGTGCACAAGAACAAGGAAACTAGTCGCGCCGTGGGTCGGTCGGTCGTCGGGGCCAGACAGCCAGGCAGCGCACGGCAAGGGGAGGGGCTCCGAACTTTGTCTCTAAGTTTCCGGTTCTTTGCTTAGCAGCTCCACCCTCGGTGCGCATGCGCGCCCTCTCCCGGGCCCTCTGTTCCAGCTCCCCAGCCCCAGTCGGAGCGCGAGGCGAGGGGAGGGTGAGGAGAAGAGAGCGCCGTGGCGGGAAGGGGCGGGGCGGCTGCGGGACGTGAGTGCTACCGGACGCCCAGCCTCTCCCTCACTACCGCCCTCCCTCTCCGACGAGGCTGATCTGGGAGAGGTAAGGAAAGGGGTTGTCTTTAGCTGCCAAGACCCTAGAGGAACTCTGAAGAGGACCAGTGAAGGAAGTCAGATGCTGAAGGAGTTTATAAAAGGCCTGGTGGCGGGGTGACGAGGAGTCCTCACTTTCCCTGACAGAGTTTGCGGCTGGAGTTGAGGTAAGGGAAGGGTAGAGCCCAGCGGAGGCTTGGGAGGTAGAAGTCCTCGGAGCAAGTCATCGCCTCTCTCCTTTACGGACGTTTGTTCAAGGGGCGTCTCATCCTCAGTACGCTTCCCCACAGTCCCAACCCCCGAGGTGGCAAGTGGGGGCGCTATAACCGACCGAGGGAGCGGATCGGGCCGAGCGGGGGCGCTGGTTCACTGGAGAAAAGAGGATCTTCTCAAGGTTTGGTTTCTGTAGCCACTTAATTCTTAAATAGGTTTTCTGGAAGAAGTTGTGAAGAGGACATGATGCTGGTTGAAGATTACCCCGGCTCTTCTGTTATCCATTTCATTTGGGGGATTAGCGCTTATTGTACCTTTTAAAATAAAACATCTTTTTTTGTTTCGGAAAGGTTTGATCATTTGTATTTCAGTTATTTATTACCTCTTCCTTGAAATGAATACTCAAAGGAGTTGCCCAAAGAGAGACAGGATCTAACCAATCAAAATAGGGTCAGTCAATGCATCTTCCCCTTATAGAAACGTGTTGGTTAGGTGAGAACACTCAGGACAGATGTTTCATATCCTCTTTGAATAGTCCATCTCTGAATACACTGAAATTACCTATACATGAATAATTTCATCATTAATGCATTTCAGATTTTTTGTAGAGAAAATCCACGTATCATTTGATTGCTCTGGGTCAACAAAACCTAATTTATTTACTAAACAATTTCAATGAGTCACAAGAATGTACAGTGTAAATTGCGTATTTTATTCAATTCATATAATAGATGTAATGACTGGGGTCATAGACCAAGGTTTGAATTCTGGCTTTACCACTTGATATCCCAAATTCTTTGAGCTTGTTTCCTCATTTCAAAATGAAATAATAAAGCTTAATTCCCAGAGTTGTTTTTGAGAATGAAATGAAATTATATATGTAAAGAATATGGCACCTATCCCAACCCAATAAGTCTCCCTTTTCTCCCTCTTATCCAGTAGTATTTTTAATTATTGCAACCTTACTGCCTTGGTAACAACATAGAGCTAATATCTCATTCATACTTTACAGATTTGTAAGATTAAACATAAATATCTTTACTCAGAGATGTTCCTTTTTATAGTAATTGTAGAATATAGCTTTAAATTCTTAAGTTAAGAACTGTGAAATGTTAGTGCTTGACTGGATTTTAGGTAATATGTGGCCTAGTCCCCTTTTCTGTGAGGAAGAGTGTTGAGGAATAAGCAAAGTCCCTGTTGTGTTTTAGGCTTAAACATTCTCAGAAGATTTTTTTAAAACCACACCAGAGTAAGTCAACAGACTGGATTGCTATCTCAAATACCAGATATTATCTTCATCCTTGTAGTGTCTAATAAAGTATTCTATCTAGGATAGGAGAGAAGAAAGAAAACATTGAGTTCATTTTAAGTTCCATTGCACCTGACATGATTAGCAGTAAATACAGTTTAAGAACTACCAATATCTCCTAAACAGATAATGTTCTTTGACCTTCCACAATGAAATAAAATATTTCACAGACCTTACAAACCATACGGACATAAGTGGCTATAAAGAAATTTGACATTGAGAAACATAACAATGAATGCCAACAGAAAATAGACAATTTTAACTTTACCTGGGATATTCATCTTATTTGATTAGTACCCTAAGCTCTTTAGTTCACTAGGTCTAAATCTGGTATTTGAATAAATAAAATACTTTAGATTCATGTATATTCCTTTGTAATTTTAATTTAAAGCCAAACGAATCTTTAAGAGGAGTCTCAGTTCTGATTTCTTTCTCAAAGAGAGTTTATTTTGTTTTACAGTGGCTAAGGAAATTGAGGTTTGGAGGAGATGGGTGACTTGCCCATGGTAAAAAGTTAGTTTGTGACAGAAAAAATACTAAAACTTCTGATTTTTATCCCATTATTTGGAGGTAACATATTTCTTTCCATGTAACTATGCATAATGAGTAATAATTAGTTTTATTAATTGGTTAAGGAACTATGTCTAAGAAAATTTGATTACAATAGCAAAAAGACCTTATTAAGAAACCCATTAATAAGGCCATAAGACTTTGTTTTATTTTTAGCTTAACATCAATGGATGCTATGAACCATTTTCAGTGTCTAAGGTATCATTAAATACCCTTTAAATTTTACATTTTTCTCTATTGCCTTGCTGTATTACCCTTCATCTCAGTAGTAATAATTCTGGTCCTCAAAAATGATAGAGACTATTTTATTTCTGTGCTTTGTCCCCTTTTGAAAGGTTCCCCAAAAGATACATAGAGAAGTGGATTTGCTAATAGCAATCAAAAAAGAGTGGGTGTAGCAATACTAACATCAGATAAAATAGATTTTAAATGCAAAACTATTACAAGAGATCAAGATGATTTACTATATATTAATAAAAAGGACAATTCACCAATAAGAAATAACAATAATAAATATTTATGCACCTAACATAGGAGCACCAAAATACATGAGACACACACTGGCAAAACTGAAGGGAGAAGTAGACGTCTCTACAATAATAGTTGGAGATTTCAACACTTGGCACTTAGAACATCTGGACAGAGGATAAATAAGGAAACTGTGACTAATATGATAAATGAATTAGACCTAATAGACATATATAGAGCATTACACCCCCAAACAGCAGGATATACATTCTTCTCAAGTGCTCATGAATCTTTCTGCAGGATAGACCATATGTTGGGACATAAGTCAGATCTCAATAACTTTAAAAACATTGAAATTATACAAAACACTTTCTCTGATCATAATGTAATAAAGTTGGAAATTAATAACTCAGAAAAAGGGAAAATTCACAAATATATGGGGACTAAACAATATGCTCTTATAAATAGTCAGTGGGTCAAAAAAATCGCAAGAGAAATCAATACATACCCCAAGACAAATGAAAACAAGAACGCAACATAACAAAACTTATGGGATACAGCAAAGGTAGTTCTGAGAGGGAAATTTACAGCCCTCAATCCTTATTAAAAAAGAAGAAAGATTGCAAATATTCTTGCTGTCCTGATTTTGTGATAATCAGGGTAGGCTAAACATTAGTTATATTAGAAACCATGCATGTGTCCCCAGACCTAGTTTTTCTCTCTAGGTCTGGTTTTCAGAATACTGGTGATAAACTAAGCCTGATTTATTATATGACCATCCTGCATGGGAAATGACTGTAACTCTAGGTGTCTTTGGTCAACCTTAAGAGATATAGCAGGGGGATGGTGTGGCTCAAATGGTTGGGCATCTGTCTCTCATATGGAGGGACCTGGGTTCGATCCCCGGGACCTCCCGGTAAAAATTTAAAAAAGAAAGATATAGAAGGCACACGGGCCACCAGACCCTGTGCGTGGGTGTGCCACCAGGCCTGCGAGCAGGTGAGCCTCTCAGGCCCCATGAGCGGATGTGCCCTCAGGCCCCGTGTGCAGGTATGACGCCAGGCCCTGCGAAGGAGTGAGTCCCCCAGGCCCTGTATGCAGGTGTGCCATCAGGCCCTGTGAGCCATGCAGCAAGATGATGACATAACAGGAGAGTGACACAAGGGAGAGCCAAGATGAGATGTGCCGAAAAACCAGGAACTAAGGTGGCACAGGCGGTAGGACGCCTCTCTCCCACATCGGAGGTTCTAAGGATCGAATCCCAGTGAAGGCAGGAGGAAAAGGATGAGAAGACAGGGCAGGAAATGGATACAGAGAGTTGCCCGGTGATTGGACACAAAAACACCAAAGGGGGGGGGGAGTAAAAATGGATAAAAGCAAATAAATAAATAAATATTAAAAAAAAAAAAGTATAGTGGAGTAAGATATGGACTATAGTTAGCAGTAATTCTCTTACGATGCTCTTTCATAATTTGTTAACAAATGTTTCACAACATTGATAAGTATTTGTGGTGGGGTTCTGTGTGGGAGCCCTGTATAATGTTATGCATGTTTGTTTTGTAAGTTCACAATGTTTACTGAACACTTATTGTTTATGCTCATGTATGAATGATATACTTCAATAAATTGTTTAAAAAAAAAAAACCATTGTGAAACTACAGAGATGCTTACAAATGTCTTGGAAATGAAGATGTCTTACAACAACAACAACAACAACAACAAAAAAAAAAAAAAAAAGAAGAAGAAGAAGAAGAAGGAAGAGCTAAAATCAAAGACCTAACTGCACACCTGGAGGAATTATAAAAAGAACAGAAGAAGAAGGAAGAGCTAAAATCAAAGACCTAACTGCACACCTGGAGGAATTATAAAAAGAACAGCAAACTAATCCCAAAGCAAGCAGAAGGAAAGAAATTAACAAAGATTAGAGCAGAAGTAAATGAAATGGAGAATTAATGGCAAAATGACAACCCAATTAAAAAATGGGCAAAGGAATTGAATAGAAGTTTTTCTGAAGTGGAAATACAAATGGCCAAAAGACACATGAAAAGATGTTCATCATCACTAGCTATTAGGGAAATGCAGATCAAACTACAATGAGATATCATCTCATACCATACAGAATGGCCATTATTAAACCATTTCTGAGCTCTTTCTTACTGAGGCCAGATGTGGCCATGAGATCCTTCTCAGTAACTCATTTTCAGACAGCCAATCAGTTAATGGGAATTTGTATGCAAGATGAAGCCCAAAATTTTCCATTCCTGGCAGGAGGTTATAAAACAAAATTATGCAGTAAATGAGAGATTAAACCAGAACTCTGTAGTCAGTTTTTATCTTTGGTTATTGATCTATCAATCTCCTTTTGCTTGACTTTTCACATTATTTTCTTCATTAGATAATTAGTAATAGGTGAAAAATTTGAAAATCCCAATATCATTTTAGGATTTAGTATATAAAATGTGATTTGGTTAGGATCAACTACAAATTCTAAGCATGCCTAATGTTTTAATAAGCCTCTTGTAGTTTCAATAGCAAAATCTGAAGTTGCCTCAAGTAATGGCGAGATTATTGTAAAGATCAACATGGAGCAGTAGTGGAGACAGATACCCCGTGGAAATCCAAAAACAGGAGCTTTTGTACTGGTAGGCCAAACTAAAGTAGATCCAAGGCTAAGGAGCTCAGCAGTAAGAATTCTTGACTCCTTTCTAGTGCTTGGCTCTATACATGAATCAGCTATATTTTGACTCTCACTACCAGTTCACTAAGTCATTCTCTCTATCTCTCGGTTTCTCTTTGTTCATAAATAATTATCACTTTCTCTTAACACTGGTTTGCCTCGAGGCAAACTACGAGGTATGACATACGCTACTACTTCATGATTTCTCTTTCTACATTCTTTTAATTTTGGTATCTACTAACTGCATACTTGAGTCTTTTTTTATTTCTAAGGGCTCATCTTTTAATGCCAGGCCATTTCATTTGCCTCTGTCCAGCTCAGGATTTGATCTCCATCATTGATCCAATCCGAAATGACAAAAGGAGTTCTTAAAGCCCAAAACATGCTTCTCTGCTGTTCTTTTAGTTTTCTTTTCTTTTCTTTTTTTTTTTGTTCTGCTGTTTCTTTAGAAGAGAACGTATAGTAAGGCAGTATCTCTTAGGACAATACTAAAACAGGTCTTGATAGACCTCTCTTGAGTTTGCTTAATTAAAAATTTGTTCTGAAGTACAATATAAAGTTTTTAATGCATTCACAAAAATAAGAAATTTTGGTCTATTGGCTTGTTTACCAACTAATTAGTGAATGCCCATATACTATAATTATTACAGCTTATTAACACTAATTCTTATCAAAAAAAGGAAGTAAGCATAAATGTATTTGAGTCATGCTTTGTTTAGGTTCATAATAAACTAAAATTAGTACAATGGCAGAAGGAGCCTTTGGATAGATATAAAAATGAAACTAAATGTATTTAAATAGTGTTTTAGACAGTTAATATGACATCACATTTTAAGTTTTTTATAAGTGTAAGAAATTTATATAAGAAGTAATATGTGAAACTATCCTTTTGTATGTCCCAGGAAAGAATCTTTTTCTTTTGGTACCATTAAAACGATTAGTATCCTGTGGTAGGATTTTCTAGAATTCTAATCAGTATGAGATCAGAGGAATATTAAGTTTTGTTGTTGAATTTGAATCACTATTTCAGTATTAACCAAGGTGGAGGAGTGCTTTAAAATCAAGAAAAGCTTCTGTTCTGGAGTTCACATGATTAGTATATCTTTAAGGATTGTCGCACTTTGATGACTTCTTTTTAGAGTAATAATTCAGCTTGTTTTTCAATTTTAAAGATATATTTCCTTTTTTAAAAAACCTTATCATGTGCATTTTTGTAAACTGCCATAAATTCTCTGAGAAAAAACACAGGAAATAATACTCAGACATAGACTGATATATTTAAAGACTGGCATTTTCATCTGGTATGATTGTTCACTTTTATTATTATTGAGGTATCCAAGCCAAGGAAGAAATGCATATGGTAAAATAGTTTTCATCATTCTACAGCCATTTATGTAAATTCAGTCCTTCCACTTCCAAAAGTTTATTTCTATGTTATGTAAAATACTATATATTTAACCTTAATTTTTGACCAAGAGAAAAGTTATTGTTTAAAATAGTAAAACATATCTTGGTCACATGTCCATAATAATATAATTTATCAGTTTACTTAGTAAGAGTTGTATAGGATGTGTGTTGATTTCATAACAATTATCAACCCTGATTATTAGTAATGGATTTTTGAGTTAGAATGATTATGAAATCATATTCATTTCTAACTTTTCATTTTAAATCTCTTTTAAAGCCTTTGTATTTTTCTTTCTACTTTTTAGATGAATCAGAGACCAGAAATGAATGGAATGTTATCTTGAGCCAAAAAAATCTGTTATAACCTTTATTATCAAATACTGCTTAAATGAAAAAAGATTAAAAAAAAGCCCAAAACTCCAACAGATAATTATCCCATACAGACTGGTGAATATGTCACTCATTTCAAGTCGACCTTCCTCATCAGAGGTAAGATCATCTTTTTATACTAAAATATAAAAAAATTGTGCTTATCATTGTTTTTGAAATATTTTTATGAAACAAAAATATGAATTATGTGAAGTATTTGATGTTCACTCTCCCATGATCTCAATATCATGTATCCCATTTTCTGATTTACAGTCCCTGTGTCTCCAGCTCACTTCCTCTACCCCTGCTGTATTGGCATCTCCAATGCATTGATTCTATCACCTTCTTTAACTATTCCTTACCTCATGTTGTTCTCTGTGCTTGGCTTAAATTCCATATTACAATCTTAATCATTCCTTTGCATATACCTTTGACTCCTTGGCCCTCTCTTGCTTCATTGTACTCCTAGGCAAAACTACAACCCTGATTAATCCAACTCTCAACCTACTCTGCATCTGCAACTGAGTAGCTGACTATGGCTAGAGAGAATATACCAGCGGAAGGACTAGTCTCACTTTAAATTCATGACCATAAATCTCAAGTGGAACTTTTTGCTGCTAGGCAAGCATACTATATGCCATTCAATCATTCACTCTCCCTCTCTTCTAGACAACGATTTCATACCTTATCTTCTCAAACCCCTAATACATTCTTCCCATTTTCTTTTTTGTTTGTTTGTTCAATTCTCCACATTTATTTATTTATTCAATCATTATATCAGTGAACTCGTGGGTATTTATTTAATTATTTTATTTTACTAAGGTTCAGCCTGAATATTTACTTTTATACTTTGGGTTATAATGCAATATTTTATACCCAATACTACTTTATTTAGTTGCTCAAATTGTTCTAGCTTTGTTTAACTAAGGGAGCTCTTTTAGTTGGATCCTGCATCCCTTTTACATATCCCATCACTAGGGAGTTTTTTAAATTTGTTTTCTTTTTCTTTCTTATGTGCTTTCTTTCTTTCTCTCTCCCCCCACTCCCTCTCCTCCCTCCCTCCTTTCCTCCATTCCTTCCTTCCTCCCCCTCTCATCCTTTGGTCTTATCTCTTTTCACTCTACACAGTTGCCTTCTCCCTGGGTGAGTTCATCCATGCTGCCTTCAGTTACATTCTGAATCCTAAAGGTTCCCCAAATTATTTCTCCAACCAGAGTCCCCTTCCTGAGCTCCTAAGCAAACATCTAGCTGTGTACAGATGGTTTGCCCTAAATGTACCACAGCCACCATAGCCACATGCATTCATGCTACTGTTTCCCTCTTCAGATAAAATGCTATATGCATTGGGTTTCTTAAGGATTCTTCAACATTTCTTATATTTCCTCCTCTTTTTTTTTGGAGGCTCTGGGGATTGAACTTGGGATCTCATACATGGGAAGGAGCTCAACCACTGAGCTATACCTACTCCCATCCTCCTCTTATTTTTGATAACTGTTATGTATTTATTTGCTGTTCAGGCAAATAAAAGGATTTTTAATACCTTTGCTATAATTTCTAGGGTCTCTGGGAAAGGGACAAGACGGTGGTGTGACTTGAGACTGGAAAGACCTTGGGCGTTCCTTCAGCCTCTAAACCACCTTCAGATTAGTCAAAGTCTGCCTTCTTTGGAGAAGGAAATTTCCCAATCTCCCACCAGAGCTCAGTTTAGGGTAGCTTAGAGTTTATTTTAACCCATCCTCCTCTATCATTAGCTCCTTACTCGCTGAAGATAAGAATAGCCCCTCAGCTTGGTGACGACTCCTGACTTCTTTGGAAGATGCACTGGAGTTTCTGTTCTCATGGAAAGGATGGGATGAAAATCTTTTACCTAGGATGATCCCATTGCTCTCCAAACAATTACCAGGGATTTGTACTGTTTTCGCTGTCCCCAGGCCTATGCCAATAACCTTTTTTTTTTTTTTTTAATGAAAGCATTACTTTATTTTTTTAAACTTTATTTTGTGCAGTTAATAATGGAAAATATGAACAATAATTAAAAAATAAAAAGAAAACACAGTTGAATAAAAACATACCTTTCTCAATTAAATGTACTGGACACATATAAAATTTTTTTTTGAATCATACAATATGTTACACAATGTATTTGATTCATAGTAATGCAATCATACAGTATTTGTCCTTTTGTGTCTGGCTTGCTTCACTCAACATAATGTCCTCCAGATTCATCCATGTAGTCATATGCTTTACAACTTCATTTCTTCTTGCAGCTGCATAATATTCCACCAGGTGAATGCACCACAGTTTTATCTATTCGTTGGTTGATGGATATCTGGGTTGTTTCCAACTTTTGACAATCATGGATAATGCTGCTATGAACATTGGTGTGCAAATGTCTGTTCGTGTCACTGCTCTTGGTTCTTCTGGGTATATACCCAGTAGTAGTATTGCAGGGTCACATGGCAAGTCTATATTTAACTTCTTCAGGAATGGCCAAACAGTCCTTCACAGTGGCTGTCCCATTCTGCATTCCCACCAACAGTGAATAATAAGTGTTCCTATCTCTCCACATCCTCTCCAACACTTGTACTTCTCTGTCTTTTTAATAGTGTCCATTCTGATAGGTGTGAAATGATATCTCATTGTAGTTTTGACTTGCATTTCCCTAATCATTAGTGATGTTGAGCATTTTTTCATGTGTTTTTTTTTTTTTTGCCATTTGCATTTCTTCTTTGGACAAATGTCTATTCAAATCTCTTGCCCATTTTTTAATTGGGTCATTTGTCTTTTCATTGTTGAGTTATAACATCTCTTTGTATATTATGAATATTAAACCCTTATCAGACATGTGATTTCCAAATATTTTCTCCCATTGAGAAAAATATTGAATAACAATGGTGACAGTGGGCATGCTTGTCTTCTTCTGGATCTTAGAGGGAAAGCTTCCAACCTTTCCCCATTGAGTATGATGTTGGCTGTGGGTTTTTCACATATGCCTTTTACCATATTGAGGAGTTTTCATTATATTCCTATCTTTTGAAGTGTTTTAATCAAAAAAAGGATGCTGGGTTTTGTCAAATGCCTTTTCTGCGTCAATTGAATCAATGTATTACGTTGATTGATTTTCTTACATTGAACCAGCCTTGCATACCAGGAATAAATCCCACTTGGTCATGATGTATAAGTCTTTTATTATGCCATTGGATTCAATTTGCAAGTATTTTTTGAGAAATTTGCATCTATGCACTCGAGAGATTGGTCTGTAATTTTCTTTTCTTGTAGTATCTTTTTCTGGCTTTGGTATTAGTGTGATGTTGGCTTCATAAAATGTGTTGGGTAATTTTCCCTTCTTCAATTTTTTGGAAGAATTTAAACAGGATTGGTGTTAAATCTTTTCAAAATGCTTGGTAGAATTCACATGTGAAACCATCTGGTCCTGAACTTTTCTTTGCTGGGAGATTTTTGATGATGGATTCAATCTCTTTAAATGTGATTGGTTTGTTAAGTTCTTGTATTTCTTGTAGAGTCAGTGTAGGTTGTTTGTGCATTTCTAGGAATTTTTCCATTTCATCTAGGTTGTCTAGTTTGTTGGCATACAGTTTCTTATAATATCCCCTTAGGATCCTTTTTATTTCTGTGGGGTCAGTTGTAATTTCTTCTCTTTAATTTCTGATTGTATTTATTTGCATCTTCTCTCATTTTTCCTTTGTTACTCTAGCTAGGGGTTTGTCAATTTTATTGATCTTCTCAAAGAACCAGCTTTTGGTTTTGTTGATTTTCTCTATTGTGTTTTTGTTCTCAATTTCATTTATTTTTGCTCTAATCTTTATTATTTCTTTGCTTCTGCTTGCTTGGGTATTGGTTTGCTGTTCTTCTTCTAATTTCTCTAGATATTCAGTTAAATCTTTGAGTTTAGCTCTTTCTTTTTTAAAATAGGTGTTTAGGGCTATAAATTTCCCTCTCAAGACTGTCTTTTCTGTATCCCATAGTTTTGATAAGTTGTGTTCTCATTTTAATTTGTCTCAATGTATTTACTAATTGCACTTGCAATTTCTTCTTTGACCCATTGATTATTTAGTAGTGTGTTGTTTAGCCTCCACACATTTGTGAATTTACCTCTTTCCTGTCTATAATTGATTTCAAGTTTCATCCCATTATCTGAGAAGGTGCTTTGTATAATTTCAGTCTTTTTATATTTATTGAGAGCTGCATTGTGCCCTAACGTGTGGTCTATCCTGGAGAAAGATCCATGGGCACTTGAGAAGAATGTATAACCCACTGAGTTTGGATGCGGTGTTCTGTATAGGTCTGTTAGGTCTAACTCTTTATCATATTGTTCAAGTTTTCTCTTTCCTTGTTGATCTTCTGTCTAGTTGTCTATCTAATGATGTGAGTCGGTTGTTGAAGTCTCCAACAATTTTTGTAGAGATGTCTGTTTTTCCCTTCAGTTTTGCCAGAGTTTGTCTCACATATTTTGGGGCACTGTATTAGTCAGCCAAAGAGGTGCAGATGCAAAATACCAGAAATCTGTTGTTCTTTATAAAGGGTATTTATTTGGGGTAGAAGCCTACAGTTACCAGGGCATAAAGCATAAGTTTCTTCCTTTACCAAAGTCTGTTGCCATGTGTTGGAGCAAGACAGCTGTCAACAATTGCCAGGGTTCAGGCTTCTCGGGTTCCTCTCTTCCCAGGGCTCCATTTCTCTCTGGGCTCAGCTCCTCTGTTTCCTCCACGAGGTCAGCTGTAGACTATGAGGCTTTCTAGGCTTTGCCTCTCCACAAGGCCGGCTGTGAACCATAAGGCAAATGGCTTGTCTCTATCCTGGGGCCTTCTCTCCTTCCTCATGATCAATCTCCTCTGTGTGCTTGTTTCCCCAGACTCCAGCATTAAAACTCAGCTTCAAAACTCCAACTCAAAAACTCCAACTAACTTCTCTGCTTTGCCATGTAGTCTTATCTCCCCACACACCAAGGGGCGGGGAGTCAAAGTCCTACTGACGTGGCCCAATCAAAGCCCTAATCATCACTTAATCATGTCCAGATGAACAGACCAGTTTACAAGCATAATCCAATATCTATTTTTGGAATTCATAACCATATCAAACTGCTACAGGCACCCTGGTTAGGTGCATAGATATTTATGACTGTTATATCATCCTAGTAGATTGTCCCTTTTATTAATATATAATGGCCTTCTGTATCTCTTGCAGCTTTTTTGCATTTAAAATCTGTTTTGTCTATTAGTATAGGTACCACTGCTCTTTTTTGTTTTTTTGGTTACACTTTGTGTGGATTATCTTTTTCCAACCTTTTACTTTCAGCTGGTTTGTATCCCTGGGTCTAAGGTGAGTTTCTTGTAAGCAGCATATGGATGGCTTACATTTTTTCATCCATTCTGTCAGCCTGTATCTTTTGATTGGGGAGTTTAAGCTATTCACATTCAATGCTATTACTGTTAATGCATTATTTACTTCCACCATTTTATTCTTTGGTTGTCAAATGTCATATAATATTTTTGTCTTTTTACTGTTTTGGCTATCCTTTCTGCTATTCTTTCTTCTATACTCTCCTCCAGGCCTCTCCTGTCTTTTTTTTTCAGGTTCTAAGGCTCTCTTTAATATTTCCTGCAAAGGTGGACTCTTTTTTGCCAACTCTCTTAGTTTCTGTTTGTTTGTGAATATTTTATACTCACTTTCATATTTGAAGGTCAATTTTGCTGGATAAAGAATTCTCCACTGACAGTTTTTCTCTTTCAGTATCCTAATTGTTTCATACCACTGTCTTATTGCCCCTATGGTTTCTGAAGAGAAGTCTGCGCTAAGTATTTCTGGGTGTCCCTTGGATTTGATGGTTTGCTTCTCCTTTGCTGCTCTGAAAATTTTCTCTTTATCTTTGACATTTGAGATTCTGAATAGTGTGTGTCTTGGATTAGGTCTATTCAGATTTATTCTGATTGGAGTACCTTGCGCCTCTTGGACATTTAAGTTCATTTCTTTCATGAGAGTTGGGAAATTTCCAGCTATTATTTCTTCAAATACTCTTTCTGCCCCTTTTCCTTTCTCTTCTCCTTCTGGAACTCCCATGACACGTATGTTGTTGCATTTCATGTTGTCATTCAACTCTCCGAGCCCCTGCTCAATTTTTTCCATTCTTTTCTCTCTCTGTTCTTTTCTCTCTTCAATATCAGCTGTTCTATCTTCTCTAACACTTATTCTTTCTTCTGTTATTTCATGTCTGCTGTTGTATGCCTTTAGTGTGTTTTTTATCTCACCTATTGTGTCTTTCATTCCTATGAGCTCAGGTACTTTTCTGTGCATGATTTCACATTCTTTTTCATACTCGCTCAATGTCTTCTTGATGTAACTTATCTCTTGAGCTGTATTGTCTTTCAACTCATTACTTTGATTTTGGAAATTTGTGCACATCTAGCTAATTAGTTCTCTCAAATCCTGCCATTCTTCTGGGGCTTTGATATATTCCTTTTCTTGGGCCATGTCTTCCATTTTCTTAGTATGGCTCGTAATTTTTTGTTGCTATCTAGGCATCTGATTACGATGTAGTTTAATTAGATGCTCAGTTTCTTTTTTTCTTTTGCAGGGATTTAGTGGCAGGAGGCTGTGTGTTACCACTGTTCTTTGATTCTTGGCTTCACCTGGATTGTTAGGAGTGCCCCTGTTAGTTGCTCAAAATTGGGCTCTGGACCCAGTAATTGGTTTCAGACCCACTTCCTAGTGCCTTGGGGAGGGAAGCTATAAAGGCTAGAAAAAGCTCTTACTTATTTTTAATTTTCTCACATGCACTTTCTTGGTCTGCCAGCAGCTCTTTGGCAGCTCTCAGTTCTTTGCCTGGTCGGAGTGTATTTGTCACAAGACAGATGGGATCAATGTGATAGAGCTTCCTGCCTGAAGGCTAGGAAACTTGTAATTCAGACTTTCTCAGAGACAGTTATCCAGCCTTCTCTGGCAGCCCCCAACTTTTTCCTGGTTAGGAAATACTTCCACTCCCCTCTGAGTCCTCAACAATCAGTCCCAGCTAGTAGAGAAGGAGATTGGGAGGGTTGTCTGTCCTTAGCCCCTTGCCGGCTCCCAAAACAAACAATGGCACAGCCCCAGAGAGCCTGGAAGGGCTCATGGGACACAGCCAAACAAATTTGTGAGTCAAAAGCTGAGTCAGTCCTTAGGCTATGTCCCTCTCTCTCCCCTTTCCCGATGTGGTGGATCCCTGGAGCCCCCTTTGTCAGTAGCTGCAGGTCCAGAGGCCTGAGAATTCTAAAGTGTCTTTAGTGTGGGGGAGGGTGCCAGCAGCAGTGGCCCCTGGTTTCAACTCACAGTTCTGTCATCGTGATTCCCCTCCTTTGTCCCTCTCTCCTCTGGGCAGTGTCCAGTTTTTGCCTGGTGTCCTTAACCCTAGAAGATCTTTTTCAAGGCTGTTTTGGCCTATCCTCTAGCTATTTTTCTGGAGGAGAAGAGGGTCCTGTGTCTTTCTAGTCTGCCATCTTCCCAGAAGAGCACTTAAACTTTTTTTTTTTTTTTTACCAGGAGGTCCCAGGGATCGAACCTGGGTCCCTCCATATGGGAGACAGATGCCCAACCATTTGAGCCACATCCGTCCCCTAAACTTTTAAAAAAATAGATAGTTTTATTATAGAAGTTGTGAACTTAGAAAACAATCATGCACATCTATAGAATTCCCATACGACACCCTTTCACCAACATACCACACCATTGTGGAATATTTTTAAATTACAAGATAATATCATCAGACTATTAGCACTAACTATGGTCCATAGCATACATTTAGTGTATTTTTTCCATATATTCCATATATTTGGTATGTTTTTTCCACATCTCAGTACTGTGGTACGTCTTTGGCACTGATGCAAGAAGATTACTGTATTGCTCTTAACTAAAGGTTACATTAATTGTTTTTTTCCCATGCTTCTCCATATTCCCACCATCCTGCAACAGTGAGATATGTCCATTCTAGTTCACAGAAGGACATTCTTGCATTTGTACTATTAACCACAATTCTCATCCACCTCTGTGTTCACTATGTTATTCAGTCCCTAGATTATTCTCTAGCTTTCTTTCAGTTGACATTTACATCCCTAGACTACCCTTTTCAGCTACAATTCCATTTATAAACCAGCTGCTACTCACTATAATGTGTTACCATGAACCCTATCCATTTCTTCACTTTTGCAGTTAAGTTAATTAAAACTGCTACATACATTAAGCATCAATACTCCTTTGCAGCCCTCCTCTTTCCTCCTACTAACCTATACTCTAGGTCTTAACTCCATGCATTTATCCTTCATATTTAATTCATATTAGTGAGACCATGCAATATTTGTCCTTTTGTGTCTGGCTTATTTCACTTAGCATAATGTCTTCAAGATTCATCCATGTTATCATATGTGTCCCAATTTCATTTCTTCTTAACTGCAGCATAGTATTCCATCATATGTATATTTCGCATTTTGTTTGTCCATTCATTGGTTGATAGACACTGGGGTTGTCTCCATCTTTTGGCAATTGTGAATAATGCCTCTATGAACATCGGTGTACAAATGTCTGTTTGTGTCACAGTTTTCAGTTCTGTATATATTCTCAGTAGAGGAATTGCTGGATCATGTGGCAGTTCTGTATTTAGCTTCCTAAGGAACCACCAAACTGTCTTCCACAGAGGATGCACCATTTTACAATTCTACCAAAAGTGAAGGAGTGTTCCTATTTCTCCACATCCTCTCCAGCACTTACTGTTTTCTGTTTTAATAATGGCCATTCTATGTAGTGTGAGATGATATCTCATTGTCATTTTGATTTGCATTTCCCTAATAGCTAGTGATATTGAACATTTTTTATGTGCTTTTTGGCCATTTGTATTTCCTCTTTGGAAAAATGTCTGTTTAAGTCTTTGGACCATTTTTTAAAAATTGGATTGCTTGTTCTTTTCTTGTTGAGTGGTATGATTTCTTCATATAGAATGGAAATCAAACCCTTATTGGATATGTGGTTTCCAAATATTTTCTCTCATTGAGTGGGCAGCCATTTCACCTTGATAAAGTCCTTTAAATCACAGAATTATTTGAGGAAGTCCCATTTATCCACGTTTTCTTTCGTTGCTCGTGCTTTTAGTGTAAGGTTTAAGAATCCACTTTCTACCAGCAGGTCTTGAAGTTGTTTTCTTACATTTTCTTCTAGGAGCTTTATTGTTCTGGCTTTTATATTTAGGCCTTTGATCCATTTTGAATTAATTTTTGTATAAGGTGTGAGATAGGGCTCCTCTTTCTCTCTTTTGGCTATGAATATCCAGTTCTCCCAGCACTATTTGTTGAATACACTGTTCTGCCTCAACGGGGTAGGTTTGGACAGGCTTGTCAAAAATCACTTTACCGTAAATGTGAGGGTCTGTTTCTTAACCATCCATTCTGTTCCATTGGTCTGTGTGTCTATTTTTATGCCAGTACCATGCCAGCACCGTAGCTAGGTAATATGATTTAAAGTCCGGAAGTGAGAGTCTCCAACTTCACTTTTCCTTTCTAAGATGTTTCTGGCTATTCGGGACCTTTTACCCTTTCAAATAAATTTGATAATTGTGTTTTCCATTTGTTTAAAAAAATGCTTGTGGAATTTTTATCAGGATTGCCTTGAATCTGTATATCAATTTGGGTAGAATTGACATCTTAATGATATTTAGTCTTCTAATCCATGAGCATGGAATGTTCTTCCTATTATTTATGTCTTTATAAAATCTCTTTTAGAAATACATTGTAGTTTTCTGAATACAACTGCTTTTTTTTTTTTTTTGCCAGGGGGTACTGGGGATTGAATCCAGGACCTCATACATGGGAAAGAGGTGCCCAAACACCGAACTACATCCGTTCCTCTGAATACAATTGCTTTAAATCCTTCATTAAGTTTATTCCTAAATATTTGCTTCTTTTAGCCTCTATTGTAAATGGCATTTTTTCCTGACTGCCTCCTCAGATTGTGTATTGCTAGTGTATAGAAACACCACTGATTTTTGCATATTGATCTTGTTTGCTGAAACTCTACTGAAGTCGTTTATTAGCTCTAGCAGCTTTGTTTTAGATTTTTTGGGACTTTCTAGGTACAGGATCACATCATCTACGAATAGCAAAGGTTTTACTTCTTCCTTTCTTATTTGGATGCCTTTTATTTATTTTTTTTCTTGCCTGATTGCTCTAGCTAGAACCTCTAGCAGTATATTGAATAACACTGGTGACAGTGGGTACTCTTGTCTTGTTCCTGATCTCAACAGGAAAGCTTTCAATCTTTCACCATTGAGTACAATGTTAGCTGTGTGTTTTTCCTATATGGCCTTTATCACATTGAGAAAGTTTCCTTTAATTCCAATCTTTTGTAGTATTTTTATCAAGAAAGGATGCTGTGCTTTGTCAAATGCTTCTTCTGTGTCAATCAGTAAGATCATGTGATTTTTCTACTTTGATTTATTATTGTGGTATATCACGCCAATTGATTTTCTTATGTTGAACCGCCCTTGCATGACTGGTATAGAACCCACTTGATCATGATGAATAATTATTTTAATGTGTTGTTGGAGTTGATTAGCAAGTATTTTGTTGAGGATTTTTGCATCCATATTTATTATGGAAATGGGTCTGTAATTTTCTTTTACCATAATATCTTTATCTGGGTTTGGTATTGGGGTGATAATGGCTTCATAGAATGAGTTTGGCAGTGTTCCTTCTTGTTCAATTTTTGGAAAAGTTTGAGTAAGATGGTATTAAATCTTCTTTGAATGCTTGGTAGAACTCATCTGTGAAACCATCTGGTCCTGGGCTTTTCATTTTGGAGAAGTGTTTGATGACTGTTTCAATCTCTTTACTTGTGATTGGCTTGTTGAGGGTCTTCTGTTTCTGCTAGGGTCAGTGTAGATTGTTCGTATGTTCATAGGAATTTTTCCATTTCGTCTACATTGTCTAGTTTGTTGGCATACATTTGTTCATAGTATCCTCTTATGATCTCTCTTACTTCTGTGGCGTCAGTAGTAATATCCCCATTTTCATTATTTTATTTTATTTATTTGCATCTTCTCTGTTTCTTTGTCAGTTTAGCTAAGGATTTGTCGATTTTGTTAACTTCTCAAAGAACCAACTTTTGGTTTTGTTAATTCTCTCAATTTTTTGTTCTCAATTTCATTTATTTCTGCTTTGATTTTTGTTATTTCATTCCTTCTGCTTGCTTTGGGATTGATTTGCTATTCTTTTTGTAGTTACTCCAGCTATATAGTTAGGTCATTGATTTTAGCTCTTTATTCTTTTTAAATGTAAGCATTGAGGGCTATATTTCCCTCTCAGCACTGCCTTCACTCTATCCCATAGGTTCTGATATATTGTGTTCTCATTTCCATTTGTTTCAAGATATTTATTGATTTCTCTTGCAGTTGCTTCTTTGAACCATTGATTATTAAGACCATGTTGTTTAATCTCCATATATTTGTGAAGTTTCCCTTTTATTGCCTCTTGTTGATTTCCAACTTTATTCCATTATGATCAGAGAAAGTGCTTTGTATAATTTAAATCTTATTGAATTTATTGAGATCTGCTTTGTGACCCAACGTATGGTCTATCCTGGAGAAAGACCCATGAGCACTTGAGAAGAATGTATATCCTGCTGTTTTGGGGTGCAATGTTTTGTATATGATTATTAGGTTTAGTCCATTTATCATATTATTCAGGCTCTCTGTTACTTTATTGATCCTTTCTCCAGATGTTCTATGCAATGCTGAGAGTGGTGTTATTGAAATCTCCAACTATTATTGTAGCCATAGCTATTTCTATTGTCACTTTTTGCGGTGTTTGCCTCACTGGGGGAGGGGAATTGGTACCATCTGGTGGGTCCACAGGTGAGGCACCTCAGCTATGCAGACCTAGAAACCCTTGAGTCCAAATGCTTATAAGACCCTCAGTTGTGTTTCAGTATTTATTTTTTTAAAATCATGCCTCCCCTTTGTACTTAAGCACTATTTCTTTTTGAAATCTGGATATCTGCAATTATGTTTTATGTTGGGCATTCTGCTGCAAAGCAGATATCTGCAAAGCGGATACTCTTTTGAAAAAATAAAAACACAGCTTTTCCAATGTTTCCTCATGTAATTTGGGGCATCCTGATTAGGTACATTTACATTTATGATTGTTATTTCTTCCTGGTGGATTGTAAATTTTATTAATATATAATGTCCTTCCTTGTCTCTAATAACAGTTTTGCTTTTTAAAATCTATTTCATCTGTTATAAATATAGCTACTCCCTTTTTTTTGGTTACACCATGTGTGAAATATCTTTTTCCAGCCTTTCACTATCAATCTATTGGTATCCTTGGGCCTAAGGTGAGTCTCTTGTAGACAGCATATAGATGGCTCATATTTTCTTATCCATTGTGCCAGTCTGTGTGTTTTGATTGGGGAGTTTAATCCATTAGCATTCAATGTTATTACTGTAAAGGCAGTTCTTACTTCAACCATTTTGACCTTTGGGTTTTATCTGTCATATTTTATTTTTACCACTCTTTTGACACTTTTAATTACTTTTAGTGATATAATCTTCATTGCTAGACTCTCTTCCAAGCTTCTCTCTCCTGTATTTTCTTTTCAGGCGGTAGCACTCCCTTTAGTATTTCCTGCAAACTCTCTCAGTTTCTGTTTATCGTTTATCTGTGAATATTCTAAACTCACCCCCATTTTTTTTTTTTTTTTTGGAGGTACCAAGGCTGGGGATTGAACCTGGGACCTCATATGTAGAAGCCAGTGCTCAACCACTGAGCTACACTGGCTCCCTCGCCCTTGGTTTTGAAAGACAATCTTGCCAGTATAAGATTCTTGGCTGCAGTTTTTCTACTGCAGTATCTTAAATATATCATACCACTGCCTTCTTGCCTCCATCGTTTCTGATGAGAAATCGACACTTAATCTTATCCCTTGTATATTATGTACCACTTTTGTTGCTCTCAGAATTCACTCTTTGTCTTTGGCATTTGACCTTCTGATTAGTATGTGTCTCAGAGTTGGTCTATTTGGATTTATGTGGATAGTTGTACATTGTGCTTCTTGGACACAGATATCAATGTCCTTCAATAGGGTTGGGAAATTTTCTACCATTTCTTCAAATATCCCTTCTGCTCCTTTCCCTTCTCTTCTCCTTCTGGGACACCCATGACACATAGGTTTGCATATCCCTTGCCATCATTTAGTTCCCTGAGATCCTGTTCAATTTTTCCCTGTTCACTTTCAGAGGCCATGTCTTCAAGTTTACCAATCCTTTCTTATGCCTCCTCAAATCTGCTGTTATATTCATTCCCATAAGATCTGCTATTTTTCTGTTTGCTTTCAAATTCTTTTTTGTGCTCACCTAGTGTTTTCTTAATATCCTTAATCTCTTTAGCCATCTCATTGAATTTATTAAGGAGATTTATTTGAACATCTATGATTAGTTGTCTTAACTCCTTTATGTCATCTGGATGCTTATCTTGTTCCTTTGACTGGGCCATATCTTCCTGTTTCTTGGTATGGCTTGTAATTTTTTTATTGGTGTCTTGGCATCTGTCTTACTAGATGTATTTATTCTGGGTGCAGTTTCTTTCTTTAATCTATGTCCTTTTGGGGGTGGGGCTGGAACCACAGGTGCCCAACATTTCAGTCTGGGTAGGCCAAAAGTGCCTGACATTGCCTGGAGAGGCTGAGGAAACACTAGCCCCCTCTTAATCTGTGGGGGATGAGGGTGGATCCACAGGCACCCAACAGTTCAGTCACTGTAGGCCAAAAGCACCTATTGTTGCCTGGAGAGGCTGGCTGAGGAAACACCAGCCACCTTTTACCCTACTCGAGGGTGGGGATAAAGCTAAGGTGTCCCGACTTTTCAGTCTGTGTGGTCCAAAAGCACCTGCAGGGGGCGGATGTGGCTCAAATGGTTGGGTGTCTCTTTCCCATATGGAGGGACTTGGGTTCAATCCCCAGGACCTCCCGGTAAAATAAAGAAAAATATAGAAGGTGCACAGACATGCTGTCAGGCCCCGCGAGTGGGTAAGCCATCAGGCCCCGCGAGCAGGTGAACCCCCAGGCCCTGCGAGTGGGTGAGTCCCCAGGTCCCATGAGTGGGTGAGCCCCAGGCCCCGATGAACCACACAGCAAGATGATGACATAACAGGAGAGAGATGCAGGGGAGAGCCAAGATGAGACGCGCCGAAAAACCAGGAACTGAGGTGGCGCAGGTGGCAGAACACCTCTCTCGCACGTTGGAGGTTCCCAGGATGAAATCCCGGTGAAGACAGGAGGAGAAGGATGAGAGGAGAGGGCAGGAAACAGATACAGAGAATTGCCCAACAAATGGACACAAAAACAGCAAAAAATGGAGGAGGAGGTTAAAATGGATAAAAAGTTAATAAATAAATAAATCTTAAAAAAACAAACAAACAAAAAAACATACCTGCAGTTATCCAGAGAGGCTGGGGAAACACCACCCCCCTCTTGTCCTATTGGGGGTAGGGGTGGAGCCCCAGGCACCCAACAGTCAAGTTCATGCAGGACAAAATTGCCTTCAGTTGCCCTGAGAGGCTGATGAAACACCAGCTCCCTCTTATCCATTGGTGAGGTGGAGGTGGAAATGGAATCGAAGACGCTCAACAAACCAGTTCATGCAGGCCAGAAGTACCTGCAGTTGCCCAGAAAGGCTAAAGAAACACAGCTCCCCACCCATCCTATTGGGTGGCAGGGGTGGAGCTACTGGTGTCAGAGTATCCAGTCTGTGTGGGCTAAAAGCATCTGCAGTTGCCTAGAGAGGCTGAAGAAACATCAGCTCCCTCCTATTCTATGGCGGTGTAGAGGTAGAGATGGAATCAAAGGCGCTCAACAAACAGTTTGTGCATGCCCAAAGTGCCAGCAGTTGTCCAGAGAGGCCTAGGAAACACAGCTCCTCTCCTGTCCTATTGTGGTGCAGGCATGGAGCTCCAGGTGTCTGACTATTCAGTCTGTGCCAGCCAAAAGTGCCTGCAGTTGCCCGGAGAGGCTGGTGCAGGTTCTACCAGCTTCCTCCCTGCCAAAGGTGGGGCTGGGGCCTAGGCTAGGGCTGCAATCTGATCTGGGTGGAAAGAAGCCAGTCCCTACCATCACTGTGATTTTCTATCAGCCCCACTTCCTCTCATGCCGGGGGGTGGTGGAGTTAAAATGGTGGCTACCAGCCTCTTTCTGACTTGGACAGGTTCAAACATCAGCTGTTCTTAGGATTATGCTTTAGCCAGTCAAATTTACTAATCAGTAGCTGAAGTCGGTGGCCAACCATCTCTTCCTCCCCTGTTTTTGAGAAATGGAACTTCCAACCCCAGCCACGGAATTGCTTCCGAGGTGGCTTGTGCCACCAGTGGAGATTGGGCACCAGCCTCCATGGCATGGAGTGCTCTACTCACGAATCTTCACTGAAGATGGACAGTCTCCTTCCATTGTTTCAAGGATGTTGCAGGATGCTCTTCTGATCTCCTGGGACCCCCAAACAGATGCTTTAGATAGTTTTGGCTGATTACTAACTGCCCTGTAGGATGCGCTGACTCTTAGAGCCCCTTACTGAGCTGCCATCTTGCCCCATCCCTCCCAATTTTCTTTTAAACCAACTCCAATTAAGCTTTCACCTTCATTACACCAACAAAACTGTTCTTATTAAATCCACCAGTTACCTCTACATTACTAACTATATTGGTTAATTCTTATCTTAAACACATTTGATCTATCTGTCCACAACAGTTAACATCAATTCTTGATAAATCCCTCTTTCTTGACACAATTCCTTTACTTGGCTTCTAGCATACCCATTATCTTGTTTTCCTCCTAACCCCCTGCTTACTCATTCTCAGTCTTCTTTTCTGGGTCTTCATCTTCTTCCTGACCTTTTTTTTTTTTTTTAATTATAATGCTTTTTTTTTTTTTTAAAGATTTATTTATTTACTTTATCCATTTTAAACCCCACCCTTCCCCATTTGCTGTTTTGTGTCCATTCGCTGGGCAATGCTCTGTGTCTGTTTCCTGCCCTCTCTTCTCAGCCTTCTCCTCCAGTCTTCACCAGGATTTGATCCTGAAGACCTCCGATGTAGGAGAGAGGTGTCCTGCCACTTGTGCCACCTCGGTTCCTGGTTTTCGGAGCTTTCGGAGCATCTCGTCTTGATTCTCCCCTGCGTCTCTCTCCTGTTACGTCATCATCTTGCTGCATGGCTCCCGGGGCCTGGCGGCTCACTGGCACACAGAGCCTGGCAGCCCATGAGCCTTCTATATATTTTTATTTTTATTTTTATTTTTTTTTATTTTACCGGGAGGTCCTGGGGATCGAACCCAGTTCCCTCCATATGGCAGACGGACGCCCAACCATTTGAGCCACATTCGCCCCCCTTCCTGACCTTTTAATATTGGAATGTCCCAGGGTTCAGCTCTTTGTTCTCTTCTTCCTGTACACTCATTCATTGGTGGTCTCATCCAGCTTTAAATACCAACTATATTCTGAGGATTCCAAAATTTATATCCCCATTCTGTTCCTCCTTCTACAAACTCCAGATTCATATATTTAACTGCTTACTTTATATCTCCACTTGGATGGTATATTAGTCAGGGTTCTCTTGGGAAACAGAATCAACAGGAGATATCTATCAATAATCTGAGATTTTATAAGAGTCTCTCACGCGACTGTGGGGATGCACAAGTCCAGGTTCCACAGGCAGGCTGCAAACCAGGGGCTCTGATGAAAGTCCAGTGAAAGGTCCTTGATGAGTTTCTGGGAGAAGTCGGCTGTCCAAAGACAAGCTGGAAAATTCTCTTTGAATGTTGAAATCACTTCCCCTTTTAAGGCATTCAGCTGATTGGATAAAAGTGTCATCCATTGCTGATGCAATCTCCCTGATTGATGCAGATGTAATCAGCCATCCATGCAGTAAACTCACTGGTGATCGAAGTCCATAAATGCTCTTGTATTCCAATTATCCCAGTGCTTGCTGGACCAAACACCTGGACACAATTACCTGGCCAAGTTGACACATTAGCCTAAACATCACAGATGGCCAATAGGTATCTTAAGCTTAACATGCCCTAAACTGAACTATGGATCTTTTCCCTCCTCCCCAAAACCTTTATTATCCATGGTCTTGCCCATCTCGGTTAAAGACAACTCCATCCTTTCAGTATTTATAGCCAAAAGTTGACCTTGATTCTTCTTTTTCAAACTCCACTTCCAATCTATTGAATTTAGCTTCAAAATGTATACAAAATCTGACCTCGTCTCATAACCCCTACTGCTAGCACTTTGATCTGAGCCATCATCATTTCATGTAATTATTCCACTAGCTTCCTAACACTCTAGAGTCTGTTCTGGATATTATACCTTTAACCCAAGTGATTAATTTATCAAGATTTAAAAGTAGAGAATTAAGTATATCCTGATGTTATGCAATATGAAATACAGGGCATCATTTATAAAGTCTTCTTGCCTTGGATGGTTAACCTATGTCAATTAAAGATTGTACAACTAACTTTTTACAAGAGATAGAAGGGTTGGAGAAACAAGTTAAATGATACCAGAAGGAGATAATGAGATAAATTCAGAATGAAGAACATTCTATAAGACAACTGGCCCAGTATCTTTAAAATATCAATGTTATGAAAATACCAAAAAAAAAAAAAAAAAGCAGGTTTGGGAAAACTATCCTAGATTAAGGTTAATAGACTTATCAGCCAAATGCAATATGTGATCCTTGATTGTATCCTAGGTTGAAAAATATTTTGAGGTGACAATTGGGGAAATATGATTATGGAGGGGTATTAGTTGACATTAAGGAATTTTTGCATATTTTCTTAGATGTGAAAATGCCATTGTGATTATTAGTCCTGATTTTCAGTAGACGCATGTGAAAGGGATATATTTTTGTGATGTCTGTGATTTACTTTGAATGGTTTAATAAAATATAGGAAAACAGATGAAGTAAACATGGCAAAATGTTAACTTTTGAATCTAGGTAGTACATATTTGGACATTCATAGTACTGTTGTTTTTATTTGTATGTATGTTTAACATTTTTCATGTTAAAAAGAGACAAAAAATATAAGTCAGATCTTGTCTCATACCTCTATTAAGACTCTTCATTGGCTCTGAAAAATGGTTAAAATGGCAAATTTTATGTTATGTATATGTTACCACAATAAAACTTAAAAAGCAACAAAACAAAATCCTACATTGACTTCCCATTTGGTAACAAACACCTTACAACAGCCTTGAAGACCCTACATGACCCTACATGATTTGCTCTCCCTCCTTATTTTTCTTCCCTTATGTCGTAACTATTCTCTTCTCTACTCTCTCTGCTTCAGTCATACTGGCATGCTCCCACCTTAAGGCCTTTGCTTTAGCAATTCCTGGTAGTCTTTGCCTCCTAGATCTCCACTTGGATAATCCTCTCTTCATCTTTGCTCAACTCTCACCTTTCCATGAGACCTATCCTGATTATTTTATCTAAAACTGAGGTCTACCTTCGTTTTTGCTTCCCCATTCCCAATCTTCCTTACCCTGCTATAGTTAATTTTTTTTTCCTAGGACTTACCACTTCTAATATACCACATAACTTACCAATGTTTAAATTTATCTTTTATTTCCTATATCACTTACAGGGCTGGAACTAGCCTGAGGCAAGTGAGGCACTTGTCTTGGGTAAAAAATTTAAGATGGGACCAAAACATTCATAATCAAGATAAAAATGTTCTAATGAAATATTTTTTTAATTAAAAATAATAATAATAATCCACAATGAACAAGATATCAAATTTTTAAATAAAGACAGTATCCAACAGTGCTGTGCCTAGCCCTTTTGAAGCCTAAGGCACAAGGAAAAATGTTTACCCCTATATACATGTTTTATGTATTTTTTTTAATGGTTAGTAGTTTTCATGAAAATATTACTGATGAATTTGCCTCTATTAATGCCAAGAAAGTAAAATTATAATAAATTCACTTTTTGGTGTAAGTGAAATATTTAACCTTGAAATGATATTGTGAATTTTAACACATCTACTTTAAAATTTTTCAATATTTCTTCAACTACTTTAATGTTCTGGGAAAAAATTATCCATTTAAAAATGTATTTGTTTAGAAACATGTATATAAGGATGTATATTTTTCCTTTTGCCTTAGGCTTCAATGGCACTTCCAGATCCTATCTTTATTTAAAATGTTGGTATTTTATTCATCATGGATTTTTTGCATTAATTTGATTGTTTAAAATATTATTTATCTTGATTACTGAGTTTTTTGGTGCCCACTTAAATTTTGCTCCAGAGGTAAATGCCTCACTCACTGCATCTGTGCTGTATCCCTGATATCCCTTTAATTGTAAGCTACATGGAAACTGAGATCTTTATCTGTTTTATTCAGTGATCTATCCCTTGTGGCTAGAATAGTGCTGGCACATAGTAGGCACTTAGTAAATATCTGTTGACTGAATGAATAAATAAAAACTCACTATAATTAATTCATATCACAAAATGTTTCAAAGATCAAGAAATGTTTTATGAACTACATTTTCTTTATAGTGCCTACTCATTCAGTTATGGAATTAAGATCTATACTAATGCTTTTCGAATTGTGGTTCATGATGTGTTATCAAAAGGAGTGAAGTAATTTACTTGTTTTTTAAAAACAAAGAGGAGATCGATGTGGTGGCATTATGCTCTCCCGGGCTGGGTCTAAGCAAAAAAAAAAAAAAAAAAACAAAGAGGAAAATGTTTAGTTCAAGAAATATTTTTTTCTCTGGTAAAATATTAATATGTTTATATAAAGATAAGGTCATCTTTACTTCAAACTTCTTAAGGTTTTGCAAATATTTAATAGTATAGCTAGTGAATACTCTTAATTTCTCTCGTGCTGAAAATATAGCATATAGCAAACCACTCTCAGATCTGTACAAACATTTAAAAATATTTGGTTAATATTTCATCATTAAAAGTGTAGTATTAGTTTATAAAAGTAACTTGAGCAAGTTATCAGTTCAAGAAACATTTTTATCTCCTATAAAAATTCATAATATTATATAAATAGGTCATATTTACTTCAAAGTTTTAAAGGTTTTTCAGATATTTAATATTGTAGTTAGAGTGTGATAATTTTAATGCTTTAACTTTTAATATGCAGCAAATATCACACAACATTTGCTTAAAAGATGACACTATATTTGCTGTAATCATTCTGTTTTTGTTGGAGTAATCTATTCTTCTAAATAGTAGTATTCTCATTAAGGTCATACAAAACCTTAATAGAAAAGAAGTATAGAACATGTAAGCACAGACAAACTTACAGACATACTCTCATGTAAAAATGATTCTTTCTCCATCACAGGTCAGGAATAGGTTCTTGTTGGAACTCTGGGAAATAGAAATGTTCCCCCAAACCACAGTATTCATGCTTTTTCGGGTGCTGAGAGCTAGCTATCATCACAATGGGGTAGGGAGACAAATATAAAGGATAAGGATGCTACAAGGTCACCCCAGTGGAAGGGTAGATGGAGGGGTGAAGGTTTGTGGTAAGAAAACTGATCTTGGTGCTCCAGTATTCTTACTCCAGGCCACTAAAAGAACACCATAGGTCAAAGATAGTGTTGTGAGAGAAATCTAGGAGCCTCATCTATGACTCTGTTTCCTTGAGAAAATGTGTTCCTAGAGAGAACGTGTTCCAAGTAGCCAACTTAAAAATAAATTTTTGGATCTTCATTCTGTTTTTGCTTGTTTATTCAGAGGGATGAATGTGTTCTGTGTTTATTGCAGTTATGTTTATTAAACTTAAAATTCTAGAGGCTATCAATTGTTTTTATTCAAATTTTAAAATTATTTTAACTAATTTTCTTTTTGATTTATTCAGTTGGTGGAACTTCACGTTTTTTATGTACCTGAAGGATCATGGAACTATAAGTTAAATACCATCTCAATAGAAGTTATTAACAAATTCATTTCAGCTGGATTTATAAGGCAAGTATTTTGTGGTCATGTAATACTTTACTTGAAAAATCAATCCATAAATGAGATTATGAGTAAAAAATATCTTGTCCATGTAATGGATCCAATTCCTAACTTAATGAAGACTATCAATAAATAATGCTATAAAATAGTTAAATCAAGATATCACTTGGCCATTGCATTACCCTGCAGAAAACAGTATATAACCAGTATATTACTCTGGTTATACACAGAATGAATTAAGAGAATTAAGAGAAATAAGAGAGAACTTATTTGAAATTAGAAAGCTATAGCTCATCTGTGAATAGCGGTTAAAGCAATATATTCCCAATGCCCTTTTCACTGAATTGTTTTAAAAATATAAACAAAGAACATATATATATGTATATATGAATATGAACATTTATATGTATATACATATATATTTTGACATTAATACACAATAAAACACTTAGCACTATGTGATCTGACTGCCTGTTGTTATCTCTCTTGAGCTCTTCCTTATCTTTCCCATCACTAGCTTTAAGCACATTAGTCTCCCTTCTGTTCTGGAACACATCAGCCATGGTCTACATCAGGACCCTTGTACTTATTGCTTTTGTCTAGAAATTCTTTCTTCCCTTCCCATATGTTTTCTCATCTCTTTCAGGTCTTTATTCAAATATTGCTTTTTTTGTTTAGTCCTTCTCTGATCACTGTATTTTAAATTACAACTACAGTGTTTTTTTCCCTTCCCTGCTTTATTTCTATATTACTTAACACTGTTTTATAATTATAATTTTTATTCATTTATTTTGTTAATTTTTCTCTCCTTCCACCTGATTGTAAGGTTGAGGAGGGCAGAGATTTTTGTCTGTTTTGTTCATTGCTATATTCCTATCATTTGGAACAATGCTTGCATATAGTAGGGACTCAATAAATATTTTTTGATTGAATTAATTCATTATATTACATTTCTCATAAGATCTTAGAAAACGAAGAACTCAGAAAATAGCATAAGTGGTAGCTTTAAATGTTAGACATTGAAGAATGAAGTGTCATTACTATTATTAACAAAGATATAGAGTCTACAACATTTGATCAAAGAAATTTTCAAGCACTAGCTTATCCTGCCAAGCTTCCCAAGTAAATATCTATAGTTAAATCATTCTTTAATATATGTATAAAAGTATATTAATTCCATAGCAAAGTTTTGTTTTAACAGTAAAATTTGAAGGTGGATGAGAAACGTAGACAAGCAGTTTCCTTTCTAGTACAAAAAGGACTTTTATAAGCAATTCTATTTGTATAACTACAAAAGGCAGTTTTCATTCGTTCATTTAAAAAACATTTATTGAGGGCCCACAAAGTGCCTAGCACTGTACTGTAAAAGCTATGTTTGATACATTAAATCAGTATTTATGATTTGATTTAACTGACTAAAGTTATTGAATATTTGGATAGCCAAAATCTATTTAACTTTATATTATAAGGCAATGTCATGATATTTCAGAGTGTCTCCTCAACTTACTTTACAAGCGCTGAGGGAACGTCTTGGTGAGTTCCTTGGTGAAGATGCTGTTGCAGAAAAATTTTTATTTCTGAAATGCATAGGAAATAATCTAGCTGTGGTAAGTCTTCTTAATATTTTTCCTTCTGATTCAAATATCCTATGGGCTATGTCATCTCAATCATAATTAATGACATGGAAATATCACTAAGCACACAAATCATCAAGAAAAGATGGGCCTGATTGGAATATCATCATATACTAAAATGATGCATTTTTTTTTTCTGAATTTTCTTGAGAAGAAAAGAAAGATAAATTTAAAATCATATCATATAAATGAAAAAATATATTTTTAAAATTTAAATGATAGTGTTTTAAAGCTTTTTAAACAAGAACTTGTGTTTTATGTTCAGGAGAAAATTGAGTTCTCATTGCTTAGGCCACAATTTACCAACTTTGGTGTGAAAATGTTAATGGCTCCAACATATTTTTTGTTGTCAGCTATTATATATTAAACACTCCTATTTGTAATTTCTATGATTTAGTATCAGGGTTTTCTAAATAGAGGTTATTTGTAGCTGAAATTCCCAATCCAACAAGCCATCAGCTGTCAAAATTCCTGCTTTCTCATATCAATATAAAATTTATTTCTTTAGTCAAGGTTTTCTATATTTAAACTCTTTAAAATGCAGTATATTCCTATTCCACTCTAGTTAACACATTATATCAAATTTTTTTTTTAGGTTTAAAACGTTTTATTTGCATATTTTTAAAATTGTGCATTCCAATAATTAAAATCATTTGAACAACAAAAAAATGGCACTCTGATTAAACTGCATTTTACAGCCTGTAGGACACCTTGGACCAGCTTTTGCTTTTACTCTAGATTTCACTGTCATTCTTCACCAACATGCAAGTTCTTTTCCTTCCCTGCCAGCCAGAAAGGCAGATGGGAGAGGCAGGTGCAGCCTTCCTTGTCAGTAGGTCTCGATTCTTTGATGTGAAAAGGGGCAGCAGTCATTTACACTTGATCCAATCTCTTTGCATCTTACAAAGTTATCAGCTAAAAGTAGTAAAATAAGAAGACAATGCTTGTGGAATGTACAGTACATATTGGCGGCGCACGCCTCATTACGATTTGCCTGCTTGCTTCTCCTGCTCGATCGTTTCTTTGGAAGGCAGTGGATTTTTCTCTCGCGTTTCTGCCTTCTTCAATTTCGAGTTACCGAATTTCTCAATCTCAGCCATATCGGGTTTGTCAGACATGGTCGCAGAGGAAGCCGAGCGAGGCACGCGAGCGAGAGAAGTCCGTTCTGCGCAGAGGCTGCTGCCGAGTCTCATTATGCATTTTTATGTGATCATTTGTTTAATAGAGAAGTCTACCATTAGATTGTAACTCCTGTGGACAGGTACTTTATATTATTCACAATTATATTTAGAATCAGTTTCTAACAAGGTGCTTTGCACTTAGAGGCATTAAATGTTCATTGAAAAAATTAAATAATGAAAAATAATGTAAAAAAAATTAAGCATTTCCCCCCAAAGTACTGCAATAGAGGAATGTACTACATGGGATTATTGAGAAAAGCAGCTAAATCTGAAAAAGCTTTTTGACATTAAGTATCCATTTAGTGTGGCAGAATATTTAGTTTTCCTCAAATGGGGAAGAAGAGAAGCAGCTCTAATAATAACTTTTTGTTCTTTTTCATGATATGTAAATTTACAAAATAGCAATCACAGAATCCTTCAAGGTAATTTAGATCAACTTCTAAAATCCTTGTAATATTTTATAATTTTGACAAGTATTTATTGATGTTTTCTCTATGCAAAAAACTAGTAAAAAAGGATTGGAAATGGATCCTGCCCTAAAAGAGTGTTCAGTGAAGTAGTAAAGATAAAAATATATAAATATAAATAATTTATTTAAAAGAACATATTTTGGGTATTCAGAGGAAAAGAGAATACTTCCAACAAGGGAATTGGGGAGTGGGGGTGGAGAACTTTGAGGAAAAAGTGATTCTCATTTGGATCTTGAAAGATAGATATTTGGTCTTGAAAGATGAAGCATGGGCAAAGTTTTCTGAGCAGAGAAAATAGAATGAGCACAGGAGTGGAAAAGCAGGCAACTGAGAAAGAGTAAATGGTTCATTTTTTTACTGGATCATGGACTTTATGAAAGGGAATAGTGGGGAACAAATTGTAAAAGTAGTTGAAGATCTTTAATGTCAGATAAATGAGTTTGGACTTTTTTCTGAGACTTTGGAGTTTTGAGCAAGACAGTGAAATGATCATAGCCTTCAGTAGACTTAATTGGGCCTCACTGAGAAGGATGCATTGAAATGGGAAGAAACTAGAGGCAGGGATTCCAACTAGGAGGCTTTTGTAGTGGCACATGCAAGAAATAAGAAGGGCCTAAGGAATAGGCTGCCTCTCAGATTTCATCTACTATCATTTTTCCATTGGCTCTAAACTTCAGCCATAAATATCTTCCTCCGGTCCTCAAATATGGCAAACTCATTTTTGGTTTATGGTCTTTGCATATACCTGGAAATCACTTTCCCTTGGTTTTAGGATGGCTGTCTTCTTTTTTTATTTGGGCCTCAGTATAAGTATTATCTTTTTTTAAAAGGCCTTCCCTGACCATCTAATTTTTAGATATTCTTTCTCCAAGTTACTCTCTATTATATCATTTTTTTTTTCATAAAACACTTATCATAATCCTAAATCATGTTTATTATTTAACACCTGTTCTCCAAAATAGAATGTAAGCTCCACAAGAGCAGTAATTTTGTCTTAACACTCACTATATTCTCATCATGTAGAACACTGCCTGACATATATGCTCTCAATATTTGTTGAATACATAAATAATAAATGAACTCTATAGGCTGAATGTATAGGAAATAAGGTTTACAAGGTTGTACTCTGGAGTCCAGAATACTTCATGTTGAATCCTAACTTGGAAATTTACTAGTTTTTAAATCTTGGGTAAGTTATTTCGCTGTGCCAAAGTCTCCTTGCCTGTAAATCAGGGATAATAATAGTGCCTATTGCATAGAAATGTGAAGATGAAATGAAATAATAAATGTAAAGCACTTAGAATGCCTGGCACATGATGCATCCATTCAAGTGATAGTCATAATTATTATTATTAAAGGATATAAAATTTCTATTATATCTGGTATAGTGAATAGAAATAGGATTATATTCTGCATTTTTTAGAATTTAGCCTTAGTTATGAGCTTTTAAATTTCATTTATATGCAGCAGGTATATGTCTTCTGCAATAAAATGGAAGTAAAAGTAATTGAAAAAATTACAAAACCTTTATTTTTTCTTATTTTTTTTTTAGGTGAAGGCAAAGCAAGAATCAGAACTGAAACTAAAATCATTTGCTCCTCCATATGTATGTAATAGACATTTTTTAGCGTACGCTAATTTTTAAGCATACTGTTTTTAATTGCAATCTAATTTTTAAAAATTTCTTACATGTTTTAGGCTCTTCAACCAGAATTATATTTGCTTCCCATAATGGACCATTTAGGAAACATTTATTCATCTCCATCAACAGTTACTTTATTTGGGCGGCAGACTAATAATGGTGTTGCAGAAGCTGATGGAACAATCCACAGACCAGTTAGTGTAACTTTGTTAAAGGAAGAACCTGGAATAGATCCCAGTTTGTTAGAAAACACTTTGAAAGAACTTCTTAACAAGAATCAGGAAGAAGGTGATTTTAACTGGAATGGGAAAAACAAAGAAGTTATTATAGTTCATTTTAGCAGTCAGGTCTGTGAGCAAATTCTGGGTAAACCCAGCCTTACAAATATGGTTAGTATAAAAGGAAAGCTACAATTCAACTTGGGGATATTTTTTTAGGCATTCACCATGTGAGAAAAGCACAAATTTAAGTATTATGCTAAAACTTTAAAAAACTATAATTAAAATGCTTATAGCACTTAAACTACCATCTTTCCTTCTTTTAAAAAAAGTAGTTTCAGATTCTTAAAAAATTAGGGCTGAAGGGTAAGAGAAAAGAAGTGATTACTGCATAAAAATTTGGTATTATCCAGAGGCCAAAGGGTTTTATCCAGGAAAAGAATGTCTTATGAAGGCAAAAATAACCTCTTTTATACCTCACTGGGGTACATTTGTATTTCAAAGAATAGTTTTATTTTTATCTGTATACACCCATCAATTTACTGATAATTAGATTCCTGAAAAGTAGTAGGTAATTCAAAAATGCTTACATCAAAATAAAACTTAAAAATATATAAGTAAAACTGATACTAAATTCCAAGAATAGATTGAAAAATAAATAAATTGAACTTTTTTACTATATTGCATATAGATAACCTTTTGTGATAGAAAAGTGGATATACTAAACATTTATAACTAAAATAAATTTCCCCAAAACTAATAACATCTATTACTGCAGAATACATTAATTCTTTACCAGTAATATTTTTCTCCATCTTCAATTATAGCAATCCTTGTATTCTAAGTACCCAATGATGTTCCAAATTTAGCATTTTCTTTAATTGTAGGCATATTTAATACCTGTTCTAATGTGCTTTCACCAAAATGACACGTGGATGAGATTCACCTATTTCATTACTGATGCCCATCAGGAAGAATCTTAACCTACTTCTTTATCTCAGGGTGTCTCTACAATGTTAAATATTGCTTTCCAGTCATGATATCACTTAAAGGTTAAAGGGAAAGAAAAAAAAACCCACAAAAATGCACAGAGAGGGATTCCAGTATTTCTGAACAGTACAGGTTCGAGTGGCTAATGGAGTGGGCAATTACCCTCCATCAAGCTCTGAGTGATGTTATACTTCATATCCTGGGCCACTAACCAAATTTTTGAACTATGCTACTTGCACAAAACCCAAAAAAATTTTGGTGAGAGCTTTTAATTCTATGAAGTTTTGCAAGTATAGTTTTTAAGTGATATTAACTTCTGAGTGCTTTACTCCAAAAAAACTAATGCTGCTTTAAATGAGAGGTTAGTAAATGCTTGTTTTAGGCAGTTCTAGAGACATTGATAAGTATAAGGGAGAAATAAAGATTAACCATAATCCCAACTCCCAGAGTTCTGTTAAGTCTTCTGTTAATACTTTGGTTTATATTCTCCCAGGTTTTTTTTTTCCCCCCTAGTTTTTGTATATAAGCATTTTTTATTTTTCAAAAATGAGAACATATATGAACTCTTTTAAAGGCTCTTTTAGAGTATACCATAGATATATATATATTTCATACCGATGCATCATTATAAAATTCCCTGCACCATAATTTATTTATCCAACACTACATTACTGTTTTTGCTATTATGAATATTGCTGTAGTGAAAAACTTTCTAAATACAACTCCATACATTTATCCTTTACTTTTTAGAAGTTTACTTGCTAGTTGCAAGGTAATAGTGTATTTTATTGTTTTTCTTGGAAAACTTTCCAACCTTATGTGCCTCTCTTTAGTCACATCCTCTTCCTTCCCTCAATAGAGACAGCTACTATTTTAATTTTTATGATAATTATTTTCTTGATTTTCTTTATAGTTTCATAACTCTTATATGTATCCCTAAACAATATAGTTCAGTTTTGCCTGTTTTTGAATTTTATTTAGGTAGAATCCTACTGAAAGTATTTTCCTTGTACTTCTTTTACTCAATATTGTAATAGTGAAATTAAGCCATATGCCACATGTAACACTATTTCATTTATTTTCATTGTTGTATACTCTTCCATTGTATGAGTATAGTTTATTTAGCTATTCTACTGCTGATGGACATTTGATTTGTTTCCAGTTTGAGGCTATTACAAATATGTTTTTATGGGCATTTTTGTACTTGACTCCTAAATATACATGTGCAAGAGTATTTTTAGGAAGTATACCAAGGATTGGCATTGTATCACATGTTCAATTTTACTAAAAATGTCTGTTTGTTTTACAAAGTGGTCATAGCATATATGCCTGAAAATTCCTATTGAACCATAATGTTGCCATTATATTGGACATGTTCTATCTCCTTGTTTCTCTGCTCTACATTCTGATAATTCCCTCAGGTCTGCCTTCCAGAACTATCTTATTGATTCTCTCTTTAACTGTGTCTAATCTGCTATTATATCCTTATACTAAATTTTTAATTCCAAATATTTTATTTTCATTTCCTAAAAGTTCTTTTTGGTTGAGCATATTTTTACTTTTTTTTTAAATTAGAGAAGTTGTAGGTTTACAGAAAAATCATGCAGAAAGTACAGAGTTCCCATTTACTCCTCCATTATTAACACCTTGCATTAGTGTGATATATTTGTTACAATTGGTGAAAGAATATTATTATATTGTACTATTAAATATAGTCATTGTTTACATTAGGGTTCACTGTTTATGTTGTACAATCCAATTCTTTTTAAAAATTTTATTCTAGTAACATATGTACTAACTTTCTCCTTTTAACCACTTTCAAATATATGTATTTTAAAACTATGCTTAATCATCATTTGGATTTGAATTTATCTTCATGAAATACCAATTCATATCTTTTGCTATTTTCTATTCTTTCTTTTAATATATTAATTCATAAGTGTATATATTCCTACATAAATATATATAGTCTAGATTTTAGTTTGTGGTTTGTCTTCTTCCTCTACAATTCTTTTGATGAAAGGAGTTCTTAAATTTCATCCATTACTGAAAGAAGAGTGTTGAAATCTCCAAGCATCTTACCAGTTTTTGCTTTATATATCTTGAAGTTTTGTTATTAGGTGCATGTACATTTAGGATTGTTATCTAGTCTCGATGAATAGATTTCTATATTATTATGTTATGTTCCTCTTTATTCTTGGTAACTGTCCTGATTCTGAAGTTTATTTAGTCTGATATTAGTGGGGCTACTTTGGCTTTCTTTTGATTAGTGCTTGCATGGTATATCTTTCTCTATTCTTTTACGTTTTTTGTGTTTTTTTAATTTCTTTTTATTTTTTCTATTCTTTTACTTTTATATTCAAAGTGAGTTTCTTGTAGACAGCATATAGTTTTTTGTGTTTTTTTAAAATTTCTTTTTATTTTTTCTATTCTTTTACTTTTATATTCAAAGTGAGTTTCTTGTAGACAGCATATAGTTAGGTCTTTCATATGTTTTTCAACCAATTTGACAATCTCTGCCTTTTAATTTGGGTGTTTAGATCATTTAAATGTAATGCACTTATTGATATAATTGGTTTTAAATCTACTCCCTGGCTATTTGTCTCATCTATTTTCTTTTTTCATTCACTTTTTTTTTTGGCTTTCTTTTGGATTGAGTAGTTTTTATGATTTCATTTTATCTCCACTATTGGCATATTTTAGTTACACTTCATTTTAAACATTTTTAGTAGCTGCTTTAGTGAAGAGGTCAACAAACTCCTATTTTTATTATTATTATTATTATTATTATGATCCAGTACTGTTTCCTGTTATTTGTAAATAAGGTTTAATTGGAACATGGTCGTGTCCATTCATTTACATATTGTTGATAGCTGCTTTTGCACTACAATGACTACAGTGGCAGAGTAGAATAGTTGTGACCATATGCTTCATAAGGCTAAAATATTTCTATCTGGCCCTTTACAAAAAGGTTTGCTGACTCCTGCTCTGGAGTATACATTATGTAATTTTAATTTGAAGCCAACCTTCAAATTATATACAGCTTCACATATAGTCTAAAAACCTTACAGCACTATATCTATTTCCTCCCTTGCATCTTTTGTACTATTGTTGTCAGACATTTTACTTCCTCATATGTTATAAACTCTACAATACATTTTTACTTTAGTTAATTATCTTTGAAAAAGATAAAAAATAAGGAAAAATGATTTTATATTTACCCTCATTATTACTATTTCCTTCTGCCTGAAAAACTTCTTTAACAGTTCTTGTAGTGAAAGTCTGCTGACAATGAATTCTCTTTACTTTTATTTATTATCTGAAAAAATACTTTTTTTGATCTTATATTTTGAGAGATTTTTTTTACTGGGTATAAAATTCTGAGTTTTGTTTTCTGTTTCTTTTTTCTTTGGTGTTTAAAGATATCTCTCTATTGCCTTATGAATTGTATAATTTCTGTGGAGAAGTCTGTTGTATTTTTGTTTCTTTTTTTCTCTGCTGTTTTTAAGATTTTACCTTTGGTTTTCAACAGAATGATTATGATGTGTCCAGTATTTTTAAAATTTTTATTTAAGTCTTCTTCCCTAAAGCAGCCACTTAAAAAATGTTTAAAATGAGGTATAAAAGGAGGTATAACTAAAATATGCCAATAGTGGAGATAAAATGAAATCCTAAAAACTACTCAACCCAAAAAAAGGCCAAAAAATGAATTCAAATAAAAAATTTATTTGTTGTCTTCCATGAACTTTGGATAATTCTTTAAAATATGTCTTCTGCCTATGCTCTCTCTTTTCTCCTTCTAGAACTCCAATTACATGTTAGACCATTCATTATTGTCCTATAGCTCTTGGATGCTCTGTTTTTCCCCCACTCCCACTCCCATACATTCATGTTTCTTTCTTTATTTTTTTTTTTATTTTTTATTTTTTGAGATAACGGGAGCTGGGGATTGAACCTGGGACCTTGTATGTAGGAAGCCAGCACTCAACCATTGAGCCACATCGGCTTCCTTGAATTGTTTTTTTCGTTTGTTTTGCTTGTTGTTTGTTTTTGTTTTTTCAAGAGGCACTGGTAACCAAATCCAGGACCTCCCGTGTGGGAGGAGGGTGCTCAATAGCTTGAGCCACATCCGCTCCCCTGTTAATCTATCTTGAAGTTTATTGATTTCCCTGTTGTGTACAGTCTGCTGATAAGTCTATCAAATTACTTTTCATCTCTGATATCATGTCTTTTTTTATTTATAGCATTTCCATTTAACTCTCTTTTATACATTCTATCTCTCTGCTGGAATTCTCTTGTTCATGCATGTAGAGCATTATTTACCCTATATCTTTAACATATTATGTTATTTTCAAATCCATGTCTGATTATTTCAAAACCTGGGATATTTTTGGATCTGGTTCTCTTGACTGCTTTATCTCTTGACAGGGGGTTGTAGTTTTGCTTGCTTTTTTGGTGTGCCCTGTACTTTTTTACTGTATCACATATATCCTGTGTGGAACAGAAACTAAAGTAAATAGTATTTATGCTTGGTAATAGGCATGCCTCTTCTTTTATCAGGCTGTTAGGGTAGGGAGGGAGATGGGGACTGAGTCAATTTAGTTAGTAGTTGATCTGGGTTTGGGTTTTATGATTGCTATAAATATCTTCATTGCATCACAGACTTCAAATTTCTTCAGTAGTGGGCTGCTTCTACCTTGTGTTTAGTTTGGGGCCTGACTTGTAAGAGGGCTTTTCTCAGTGTTCCTGCTGCTCCATTATCATCAGCCCCTGCATACCTGCATCAAAGAGGAGGATCTTTGCATATTCTTGCCCTTCCATCAGCAGTAGACTGTTGTTGCATTTACTTGGATTGAGACTCATGGTTAAGGTAGGGAGAGTTCCTGATTCTTCTGGCCTATGCAGACCTATGATGAGTATCAGTGCAGGGTCCTGGACTCAAGAGGAAGTTCTCCTCTTCTCCCAAGGGCATACAACTTTTGTTCCTACTCCTCACTCGATTGGTTGTGGGAGGGTTTCTTACCCATTTGCCAGTGGTAGGATTTGCTTGTTACTCAGTACAAAACTCATATAGGGAAAAGGTGTGTCCTGTGGTGGCAGGGTTTCCTGGTCCTCCATTGGCTTAAAGCTTTGCTTTGTATGAGAGAAGGGTGTCAAGAGATAGATGGGATTTCATAGTGTGCCAGTGATGGAGAACTCTCTCAGGTGTCCTGCTTTCCCCCAGTCTTTCCTTTAAGAGATTGATACAGGCATATAGAAAAGACTTGCTCATGAGTACAGAACTTCCCTTTGTGCCTGGGGCTTCTAGAGATTCAAACTGTCATGAAGCTATCTAAAGTTTTTAACAGGAATAGCATGAGACTGGATTTGAGTTCTAGAAAAACAAATTAGGTGGCAGTATGGAGAATTGACTGAGGTAATAAGGAGCTGAACTAGGAAAGTGGTGGTGGGATAGAAAATCGTAACTTGAAGTCAAGAGACTTTTTAAAGAGGATACTATGCTGATGCTTTACATGCACTGTCCCATGTTAGAGATAAGGAAATTGAAGCTTAGAGAAAAAACTTACTAGGGTCACAACTGCTGTGACAATGCCAAGACTTGAACTTTTATGTGCTTGGCTAAAACCCATGCTTTACAACACTGTGCTAGAGTTATATTGGACTTTTCACTATTTGCCGAAAATGCTACACATAATTAGTACTCTTCTTTGCCCAGCAAACATCTTAGTTCAAAACTCAGTTCCACAGTTATCACTCCCTTTTCTGTGACTTTATTACATTTTATATACCTACCTTCTATAGCTCTCAATACATTGTATTATGGTTTTTCAGAAGTAAATATTCCTGCTTTCTTATCTGTTATTAAATTGCATAGATATTAAATGGTACAGTGCATCATGCTCTAAGCTGTTATTAGTAATAACATTCATCGTGCCCCATGTCTTTATCAAAAAGTAACTCAGAATCTAGTGAGTTTTACATTTTTGCTTCCTTTTTTGGGGTAGGTTGGAATAGTGTTTTATTAGTAGTTTTTTAAAATTGTGGTTATATATACATATATCTATATAACATAAATTTTCTATTTTAACCATTTTTAAGTATACAATTCAATGGTAGCAGTTACTTTTGCAATGTTGTATTACCATCACCACCTTCCATTATTAAAATTTTTTCATCACCCAAAGCAAAAGCTCTTTACCCTTACAGCAATAACTCCGCAATTCCATTCCCCTCAGCCCCTGGTAACCTCTAATCTACTTTCTGTCTCTTTGAATTTGCTTATTATAGATATTTCATATAAGTGGATTTATTCATTTGTCCTTTTCTATCAAACTTATTTCACTTAGCATAATATTTCAGGGGGCATGCCTATTGTAGCATGTATCAGAACTTCATTCCTTTTCATGGCTGAATAGTATTCCATTGTATGGATATACAACATTTTGTTTATCCATTCATCTGTCAGTGTATTCTTGAGTTGTTTCTGCCATTTGGCTATTGCAAAGAATGTTCTCTGGACAAGGGTGTTTAAATACCTGTCTGAGTTCCTGCTTTCAATTCTTTGGATTATATACCTTAGAGTGGAATTACCAGGTCATCTGGTAATTCTATGTTTAAGTTTTGAGGAAATGTCAAACTGTTTTCCACAGTGGCAACACCATTTTACATTCCTACCAGCAATGCCCGAGATTTCCAATTTCTTCACATCTTTGACAACAATTTTTATTTTCTGTTTTTTTAAGTTATAGCCATCCTTGTGGGTGTGAAGTGGTTTCTCATTGTGGTTTTGATTTGTATTTCTCTAATGGTTAATGATGTTGAGTAGCTTTTCCTGTGCTTATTGGCCATTTGCATATCTTCTTTGGAGGACTATTCAAGTCCTTTACTGATTTTTAAATTGGATTGTCTTTTTGTTGTTGGGTTATTATTAGCTTTTAAACAACCAGTATATCCATTTCTTGTTCATTTTACATTTAATAAATCTTTTAGAAAATCCCTGTTTATTGTCCTTAAATGACTATTCCAGTGCCAGATGAGAAATAAATTGTAGCAGCCAAACTAAAATTAAACCAATATGGGCTTCAGGTTTATATTTGAACTCTAGTAACAAAATATTGTGGCAAGCCTCAATATTTAACATCTCAAATATTAACTGGAACAGAAAATATTGATTGGGCTCATTTATTTCTAAATTTAAAAAATACTGCTTTCCCCAAGGGGAAAAAAATCTGCATTAACACTGCCATGTTAATGGTTCTTTTGCTTTGATTAGTCATATAGAATATTAGTGTTAATATTTTAAAGACAGATAGTATAATTTTCCTATGTGGAAAAAATGTTAAAATGAAGGGAGATTTTATATATGGAAATATATGTGAAATAAAATGTTCTCAATATTTGCATAAGCATTTTGCAGAGAAGGTCCCTTAGAATACTATTTCAAAAGATGCTTTTGGCAAGATTTTTAAGACAATTAAGTTTGTGTAAAACCTAACCCCCTCTTGCAGATTCACAATGTACATAAAGACAGAGAAATCCTGCAATGTCTGTGTGTGTGTGTGTGTGTGTATGTGAGAAAGAGTTTGGGGGGGGGGGTCACATTCGTGTTTAGTGTTGCTTAATCCAATGTTTCCCAAAGAATTGACCAAAGAATTGTCTTTTCACATAAATTAATGTTTCATGAAACTCACTTTGGAAATTGTTGCCTTATACCACATATAATAAAGTTTATGGAGATTCTGAAACATAGGACAAGATTATAATATATATATATAAATAAAATTTTATCTTAGCATTTTCTTAATTTTCTGAACTTTATTTGACATGAATGAACGTCAGCATCAGCTGGGGGAAAATGCACTCCAAAAGAAAGCCAGAATGGAAAAAATAAAATTAGAAATTCTGAATTGCCAGTATCATTAGAAGATTCAAATACTGATTATTTTGTCAACAAACAAAGGTAATTAGCATTGACATTGATTACATTTATAATCAAAACTCTAAGAGAAAGAGTGAGGTATCCATGATATTATTATAAGGACTTCTAATTAGAACAAAGATATGAGTGAAATTAGTTATATCATAATTCCAAGTACCTTGGTTCTGATCTTTGCTGTTATATACTAACATTCCTCTCAAATATAATGAGGGATAATTTAGTATTTGAATGAACTTTTGTTGTAATCTTTTTGATTTCAGGGGCAACCTGATGACAGGAAAGTTTGTCTTTGTTTACCTTTGTTTCAACTAATTTTCTACCTCCCAGATTCTTGGTTATGGGTAGAACTTATTGGTATACTTGAGTTTCCAAATTATAGTTCTTGGACAAAAGCTTTGTATATAGTCTTTTAAAATTAAGACAGGGACTTTTTAGAAATAATTATCATTCATAAAAAAACAATAAGCGAAATCTGTTTATAAATTTCCAGATAGTTTGCCTTGCTAGAGGTGTTGGACTATAATATAGATTTAGCTATGATATGATGAAATATGATTTTATTACTCATAATAAATGTAGTGTTTGTTGTTCATTAATGAGTTTGAAAGATAATACTTTGGTTTTAGGCCAACTTTTAAAAAAAATTCACTGTTATATATGTGTTTACATAATATCAAGTAAACTATATAAAATAGGAAAAGCTAATATTGGTGAATAATGTTTTAATATGACCTAAAAATCTATTATTCCCTTTAAGTCTTTGGAAAAATGAAGATGATACAGCCAATATCAATAGAAGAGAGGAAAATCAGGTATGATTTTAAGATTTTTAAGTATGATATTGGAACATAATATTTATACTGAAATTGAAATGAGCCTGCAGGTTAAATTGTCTAGGTTTTCTGGTAATGTATTTCTAATATCAATATTGTCAATAGTAGTCCAATTTTTGTTTTTGCTTTTATGAGTGGGCAAACAATATGCCTTAATGAGAGAAAAAAAAATTATCCACCAATACCTTTTTCAAATTGTATTGCTAGTTTTAAGGGACACTAACTTGTACTTGGCTGGCAACTTTAATGACTAATTTGTAATTTAATATAGTGATACCTGTGTTTTTATTAACTCAACTTCTTTAGAACAGATTTTTCTTGTGTAATGAGAGGCGGTTTAATAGTGGTTATAGTAGTGGTTAATTGTTTATTACCAGCTACTAGTTACTAGCTGTAACCTTGAATATGTTACATAGTAATTGTTTTTAAAAGTTAATAAACACAAAACATCAGTTTTTTCTCAAGGTATGATGGAGAGACTTAAAGAATATTGAAAATATTTGCAGAATGAATTTACAACATTCTTTAGATAATAACAATAATAGTTTCAACAATAGCTAAGTATCAACTACCAGGCACTGTTCTAAGTATTTCATACATATTGACTCATACATATTGTAATCCCTACAAAAAACCCTATGAAGTAGTTTATAGTTATCCCTATTTCACGGATGTGAAAACTGAAGCACAGAGAGGGTCAGTGGTTGACCCAAGGTCAGATAACTAGTAAATATTGAAGATGGGATTAGATGCCTCCAGAGTTCATGTTCTTTACCAGTACACTAACCATCTTTCTAAATAATAATAATGATATAGCAGCAATCAATTAGATAGTGTTTATTGAGCCAGCCTCTTTTCTGAGTGCTTTACATATGTTAACTCATTCAATTCACCAACTCTCTAAGGAGTTATACCCATTTTCAAATGAGGAAGCTAAGGCACAGAAGGTTACACTAACATTTCCTTGGTTGCAATGCTAGCAAGTCTTCTTTCATACCTGTTTTGTAAAATTCCAACCTTAGTTAACAAACCACAAATCTCAAATGTATCTTTAATTCTGCCAACAGTTATACTATATTTTCCTGATCCAGTTACTACTTTTCTAGACAATTCTGTTGTATCTTCTCCTCAAACCTTCAGTGTCTCCTTTCTCTTGTACTCTCAGTGATGATTTTTATGAAAATAAAGGCAATCTGAAGAGAACCCCCATGTCTCAAAATAAGTTGTATGTACAGAGTGAGTTTGGGGTTGAAGTTCTTTTTGTTCTTCCTCAGATACCCAGTTGTCCCCACACCATTTATTCAAAAGACTTTATTTTTCTCATTGCATTAGTCAAAAATCAATTGAATGCATATGTTTTCAAGAATTTCTGGACTCTCATATCTGTCCCATGATCTGCTTTTTATCCTTACGCCAACTCCACAACATCTTCATTCAAGTTTGTTTTGGCTTGTCTAGATTTTTTTGTGTTCCCATAGAAATTTTAGAATCATATGTCAATTTCTTCAAGAAAACCTACTGGAATTTTGATTCAAATCCCATGGAATTTGTAGGTCAATTTGGGAAGAATAGATATCCTAACAGGTTGGGTTTTTTTTTTGTTTGTTTGTTTTTTAAGGTACCAGGGTGGGGATTGAACCCAGGACCTCATGTGTGGGAAGCCAGTGCTCAACCATTGAGCTCCACTGGCTCCCCCAAGTTGGTTTTTTCATTTGTTTTGTGTTTAGGCAATACTGGAGATTGAACCCGGAACCTCCTATTTGGAAAGCAGGTGCTCAACTGCTTGAGCTATGTTTGCTCCCCTCCTAACAGTTTTTGAGTCTTCCAATCCATTATATATCTGTTTTTCTAGGTTTTCACTTTCTCTTAGCAGTGCTTGTGGTTTCTGTGTAGGGGTTTTGCATATCTTTGGTTGCATTTATTTCTAGGTATTTGACATTTTTATGCTTTTAAAAATGGTATTTTATATTTTTTATTTTTCAATTGTTGATTGCTAGTTTATAGAAATATAGTTGGTTTTTGTACACTGAACTTGTCTCTTGCCAATTTCTTTTATTAGTTCTATTAGATATTTTTGTAGATTCTTTAAGACTTTCTACATACAGAATCATGTAATCTATGAATAGCAAGAGTTTTATTCTTTCATTTCAATCTTTTGGAGGTGGTGGTGGTAGTGATAAGTATTTATTTTCTCCACCTTTCTGAGTATGAGAAACAGTAATGGCAGTAACAATGGTGGCTTCTTGATTTAAGCATAATCCTAGTGATGGGCCTCAAAGATAGTAACTTTGTTAATGGAAAAGTCATTCTAGGAGACCAAGCCTAGAATCTGCTTCTTCAGTCTTTCTGATGCCTTTAATTTGGTATATTAAATTCCTTCCTGCTTAAAATACCTAAAATGCTTCTTTGATCTGTGCTGAAATGATTAAATATTTGGTACAGAAAGTGAGGTATGGGAAACAACTCTTAAAGATAGAAATCTCATATTGGTTATCCAGCCAAAAGAATTGCAATATTTGACTAATTTATGCTGGCAGAAACTAGAGGAATATTTGTGGGACCAGAGTCAGACCAGGAATGAAGGAACATAACTTTAGATTGGTACTAAGTTTAATTATATGAATGCACAACACTTGATGGGATCTTTGAAATTTGGCAAGAAACATACTGCATTTAGATGTGCTGCTCCAGTTTTTTTTTTTTTTTTTTAGCCAATTGATCTATAATATTGCTAACTTTTAGTGGGACCCAAAGGAAGAGAAGGCTATCAAGCTAACCCAAGAGATAGTGCAAACAGTGCTTCCACTTTTGTTTAAACTCCAGCTGATCCAATGAGGCACAAAGTGCCTTGTAGTAGATTGTTATGCTGTGAGTTTTTGACAAGTCCTGCTAGGAGAATCACAGTTCACAGCCTTTGAGTTTGGGAACAAAGGCATGCCATGTTAAGGAAATAATTGTTATTCTATTCTTGCTGAATATTGGTATGCCCCTGGAGCATATGAACAAGAGATGAGTATACTTAGGTCTAGAATTCCTGGATAGGCCTACCTATAACGTAATTAAATAATGCCAAATTATGTTCCAAAGTGATTATACCAATATACACTCCCACTAGGAATCCAAGAGATTTCCTGTTGCTCTACATCCTTTTTTTTTTTTTAAGATTTATTTTATTTATTCCTCCCTACTACCTCATTGCTTGCATTTGCTGTGACCTGGTCTTCTTTTTTTAGGAGGCAAGGGGAACTGAACCCAGGACCCTCCATGTGGGAGGGAGGTGCCTAATGAGCCACCTCCGCTCCCTGTTTTGTTGGGTCTCTCATTGTGTTTCCTTGCTGTGTCTCTTAATTGCGTCATCTCACTGCATCAGCTCATCACACTAGCCCATCACATCAGCTCGCTGTATTGCTTATCTTCTTTAGGAGGCACCGGGAATGGAACCCGGACCTTCCATGTGGTAGGTGGGAGCTTAGTCACCTGAACCACATTTGCTTCCTTCTACATCCTTAATAACACATGCTGTTTTCACATTTTTAATTTTTTTGCAGTCTGGTGGGTGCTTAATGCTATTTCACTGTGGTTCAAATTTTAATCTCTCTGATTACTCATAAAGTTGATTATGTTTTTATATTTTATGGCCCATTTTGATAACCTTGTTTAGGGAACTGCCTATTCGAGTATTTACATTATATTGGCTGTTTATTTCTAATAGTAAGAGTTTTTATAAACTCTGGAAGGTAATTCTTTGATGCTTATGTGGGTTGCAAATATTTTGCCCTACTCTGTGGCTTTGCTTTTTATTCTCTTCTTGATGCTCTTGAAGCATAGATGTTCTTAATGTCGTCAAATTTATCTATTCTTTTGTTTATTATTCATATATTTTGTGCCTTATTTAAGAAACTTTTTCCCTACCCTAAGGTCATGGAGATGTCCTTCTATATTCTAAAAGTTTTTAGTTTTGATTTTTATATTTACATTTATATCACACTTGTATTGATTTTTGTGTATTGTAAGATATAGGGGTCCTGTGGTAGTTTGAGGCTTTTATGTAATAGGTGTAAACCTATTGTAGGTGGGACCTTTTGATTAAATTACTTCAGTAGGGCATAACTCAGGGTGGATCTTAATCCTCTTACTGGAGTCCTTTATTAATGGGATGAATAGAGAGAGACACAGAGAGAAAGCCACAGGAGCAGAGGAAAAGCCAGAGGAAGCGAGAAGCTGAAGGCAATGAAAGCTGGAAGAAAAGGGAGAGTCTAGCAGAGGTGTCATGTGTCTTGCTTTATTAGAGAGGAGTCCAAGATTGACAGCACCTGGTCTTTGGAGAGAAAGCATCACCTGAGGATGCCTTGATTTGTACTCAGCCTTGAAACTGTAAGCTTACAACCTAATAAATCCCCATTGTAAAAGCCAACTCATTTCTGGTATATTACATTTCCACAGCCTAGCAGACTAAAACAAGTCCACTTTGATTAAAAAAAATTTTTTTTCATGCCACTTTGATTTTTTTTCAATAAAGATATCTAATTGCCCCAGCAACATTTTTTGAAAGGCCGTCCTTTTCCCACTGATCTGCAGCGCCACTTCTATTTTATATCAAGTGTCCATATCTACATGGGACTGTGTCTTCCTTCCTTAGCCTATTTTTGTATATTTTTATATATTTATATATTTTTGACTTTTGAGTCATGTAAAAATTTTACATGTATCAATTCTACAAAGTCTTAATTACTCTAATTTTAAGTATTATATAATTTAATACTGCTAGAGCAAGTTCTCTCAAGTTCTTTAAGAGTGTCTTGGTTATTATAGTCCTTTGCACTTTTATATAAATTTTAGAGAGATTGTCAGGTGTATTAGTCAGCCAAAGGGGTGCTAATGTGAAATACCAAAAATGGGTTGGTCTTTACAAAGGGTATTTATCTGGGGTAGAAGTCCAAAGATGCTAGGCCATAAAGCGTTGTTTCTTCTCTCACTACAGTCCATTGCCACGTGTTAGAGCAAGACAGCTGCTGGCGTTTGCCAGGGTTCAGGCTTCTTGGGTTTCTCTCTTCCCGGGGCTGCGTTTCTCTCCAGGCTTAGCTCCTGGTTCCTCCACAAGGTCAGCTGTAGATGATTAGGCTAACGGCTCGCTTCTCTTCTCCTGGGGCCTTGTTTCCAATATCAAAGCTGCTTCTCAAAAAAACTGCTCCAACTCTGTTCTTTGCCTAACATTTTATATTCGATTCCCCACCCACCAAGGGGTGGGGCTCAACGCCCTAATTATAACCTAATCATGCCCAGATTAACAGATCAGTTTACAAGCATGATCCAATTATATTTTTGGAATTCATAATTACATCAAATTTGCCAACTGTTACATCAAGGTATACAAAAACACCCATTAGCTTTTGATTGGGATTATGTTGAATCTATAAATCATTAGGGAAAAAATGTGCCATTTTTATAACATTTAGTTTTCAGTCTGAACATGTTATATCTCTCCATTTGTTAGGCTCATTTTAATAGGTGAAAATAATGTATGTTTTGATTATGTAAAATTTTTACATGACTCAAAAGTCAAAAATATATAAAAAGGTACTTTCAGTTACTTCAATCCCTATCTACTCCATTTTATGTCCCCTTCCCCCATTAGATAACCATGTTTTTTGGTTTCTGGGTTATCCTTTCGGTGTTTCTTTTTGTAAAAATAAGAAAATAGGAAAAGTTTGGCAGTTTCTTTTTTTTTTTTTTAAGGTTTATTTTATTTATTTATTCCTCCCCTTGTTGTTTTTTGTTTTTTTGGCACTCGCTGTCTGCTCTCTGTGTCCATTTACTGTATGCCCTCTGTGTTTGCTTGTCTTCTCTTTAAGAGGCACTAGGAACCGATCCTAGGACCTCTGATGTAAGAGAGAGGCACTCAATCACTTGAGCCATCTCAGCTCCCTGGTTTGTTGTGTCTCCCATTGTCTCTCCTCTTTGTCTCTTTTTGTTGCACCAGCTCTCCGTGTGGTCCAGCTTGCCGCGCGGGCCAGCACACTGCGTGGGCCAGCACACCTTCACCAGAAAGCCCTGGGAATTGAATCTGGGATCTCCCATATGGTAGACAGGAGCCCAATCGCTTGAGACACATCCACTTCCCCAGCAGTTTATTAAAAAACTAAACATGCTACTACCATATGACCCCCATTCTCCCAGAGAATGAAAACTTATGTTCACATAAAAACCTATACACAAAAATTCATAGCAGCTTTATTTGCAATAGCCAAAAACTCTAATCACCCCAGATATCCTTCAACAAGTAAATGGTTAAGCAAACTGTAGTACCTATATGGCATGGAATAATAATAATAAAAAGAGCAAAATATTGATACACACAACTTGGATGAATCTCCAGGAAATTGTTGAGCAAGAAAAGTCGGTCCCAAAGATTGTATGCTGTATGATTCCATGCATATAATATTTTCTAAATAACAAAAATTTTAGAAATGCAGGACAGATTAGTGGTTGTCAGTTTTTAAGAATGGGAGTGGGGGCGGGTATAGTTATAACAGGACAGCATGTGGGGATCCTTGTGGAATTAGAATCGTTCAGTATCTTGACTATGGTTGTAGATAGATTAACCTTCACAGGTGACACATTTGTATAGACATACACACATACACACACAAATACGAGTAAAGCTGGGGAAATTCAAATAAGATCAGTGGATTGTATCAAATGTCAATATCCTGGTTGTGATATTATACCATAGTTTTGCAAAATGTTATCAATGGGGGAGATGAGGTAAAGTATACAAGGGAACTCTATATTAATTTCTTCCAACCACTTCTGAATCTACGATAATCTCAAAGAAAAAGCAAATAGTCATATTCATTACTTTCCTCCCCCTTGATTACATTTAAAGTAGCATACTCTATACATAATTCTGAACCTTGTTTTATTTTTTTACTTATTAATATTTCCTGGCAACTCTGTATCAGTTCATTAATATCTCCATTCTTTTTTAAAACATGCACAGTACTCCATTTATTCAAACAATTCCATATTTTGGACATTTGTATATGGTTTTTTTTCTTTTGTGGAGATGTATCTTCAGGGTAGTTTCCTAGATATATGATAGCTTGGTCAAAGTGTAAATATATATGTAGTAATTTTAGATATTCCCCTCCATAGGGGTTTGTCAGAATAGTTTGAGTAACATTGGGATTATCTGGTCTATTGAAAGTTTAGTTGATTTCCCAAAAAATCATTTGGGACTCTTGCCTTTTAGGGAAATCCCTTTTCTTTTTTTCTTTTTTCTCTTTTTTAAGGAGGTACCAGGGATTAAACCTGGGACTTCATATATGGGAGGCAGTGGCTCAACCGCTGAGCTACACTCACTCCTATATATACGCTTTTAAAAATTCTCTATTTCAAGAAAGTTAGTCTATTTAAACTATCTTTTGGTAAATTATAATTTCCTAGAATATTATCCATTTCATCTAAAGGTTCAAAATTATGTCCATAAAATTGTCCTATGATTTTTTTCCCTCTATTTCAATGCTCATTTCCCCCTCATCTTTTATTACGGTTTATTGTTTTATTGAATAAGAAAGCCTGCTTATTTATTTACAAAATATACTGTATTTGGTTTTCTGACTCATTAATTTCTGCTTTTGGCTCTTTATTTTTTTCCATTGCTTTCTTTAAATTTTTATGTTGGATATTTCATGCATTTGTTTTCATTCTTTTGTCTTGATTGATGTAAGTATTTAAGATTATGAATATTTCTCTGATTACTGCTTTAAATGTTCCCATAGATTCTAATATGGGGTGTTTTCCTTATTATTTTTTAAAAATTCTACAATTTTTGTTAATATTTCCCCTTTGACATCTTAGAAGTTTTGTTTAATATGTGGTTTTTAAATTTCCAGATGGAAGGGTTTTTTTTTGTTTGTTTGTTTTTTCAGTTTTATTGCATTGGAATAATTATTTTGTGTGTGTGTTATTTTTACTTTATAGAACATACTGATATTTTCTTTGTGAGCTAGTTTGCAACTAATTTTTATTAATGTTCCAAGTGCATTTGAAAAGAAGGAGTCTTCTCTGAAATCAGGGTTTAGAGTTTTATATATATTATATACATACATAAGGTCTACATTGCTAGTTAGGTTGTTTAACTATTATCCTTACTTAATTTTTTCCACATTCTCCATTTGTGTGTCTTGGAATAAGAGTGGTTTGTTAAAATCTCCTGTTATTAATGTGTTTCTATTTATGTTTGCATTTCCTATCATTTCTGCTTTATGTAGGTTTCTCTGTTATTTGGAACAAAGTTCTAATATGAATATTATCATTTTTGCATTATGACGTTGCCTTCTTTGACGCATCTAATGCTTTTGGGGGACCCAAATTCTCCCTTATTGCATATCAAGATACTAATCTCTGCTTTCTATTTGCATTTATCTGGTATACCTTTCCCCATTCTCCCTGCCTCCCTCCCCCACCCCCAACACATCACCACCACCACTGTCTTTTTTTTTTTTTTTTTTTTTGGCTTTTCTGAGTCACTTTGTTGTAGGTATGTTTCTTGTGTACAGACTAGATTTGGGTTTTACTTTATGAGCCAACCTGAAAATCTTTTTCATTTAGTAGGTAGGTTATGTCCATTTGCACTATGGTTTAAATTATTATTAAACCATGTGGTTTAGTTGCTTTTTTATAGTTCTTTTGGCATTTAGGAAGGTCATATTTTTGTTCTGGTGTTTGCCCTTATATTAATACATTTATGATAGTATTTTTAATCTCTGTTTTTTTCAATTTTTAAATACTTCTTTTGATTTGTTAACTCTAAAATTATGCTCTGATTCCCACTAGTTATATTCAGGCAATCAAAAAACTTGTTCTAGTTTCACCATTTCCCCTCCCTTCTTATCTCTCTTATTTTATTTTTAACTTTTATTTTGAAATAGTTTCAGACTATTGCAAACATAATACAAAACAGTTGCAAACTTAATACAAAACCCACACATAGAACTCCAATATACCTTACCCAGATACCACATCCACCAACTTTTAGCATTTTGCTACATTTACCCTATCATTTTCTAACTACTTATACCTATCATCTATCTATCTGTCTGTCTGTCTAGCTATCCTCATCATCTACCATCTATTTTCTTTTTTTAAAAAAAGATTTATTTTATTTATTTCTCCCCTCCACCCCATTTTTTTTTTTTTTGCGCTCACTCTCTGCTCTCTGTGTTCTCCTGTGTCTGCTTGTCTTCTCTTTAGGCGGCATGAAGAACCGATTCTGGAACCTTCCAGAGTGGGAGAGAGGTGCTCAATCTCTTGTGCCACCTCAGCTCCCTGGTCTGCTGTGTCTCTTATTGTCTCTACTCTGTGTCTCTTTTTGTTGCATCATCTTGCTGCACCAGCTCTCTGCACGGGCCAGCACTCTTGAGTGGGCCAGCACTCCGTGTGGCCTAGCACACCACGTGGGCCAGCTTGCCGCGCGGGCCAGCTTGCCTTTCACCGGAAAGCCCTGGGAATTGAACCCTGGACCTCCTATATGGTAGATGGGAGCCCAATCGCTGGAGCCACATCCGTGACCTATATCATCTATTTTCTAAACATTTGAGAGTACGTCGAAAGCATCAAACTTCTTAAACACATAGTACTTCTAAGTACATTTCCTAAGAACAAGGATATTCACTTAGGTAATCACCTTAAATGCAGTTATCAAATTGAAGAAAATTAACATTGATATAAAGCAATCTATATCCTTTTTTTCCCTATGACTCAATAAAGTTCATTTAGGCCTTTTTGGCCTTTTTTCTTCCATTAGACTCAGTACAGAGTCATGTATTGCATTTAATTGTCATTGTCTCTTTAGTTGCTCTTTTTTAAAAAAATTATGGAAACATATACATCATTAAATTATTTTTTTTTAATATATATTTTAAAAGATGCTTAGATTACATAAATGTTACACAAAAATTATAAGGATTTCCATGTTCCCCACCTCCTACACCTCCCATAACATCCCACAAAAACATCTTTCATTAGTGTGGCACATCATTACCTGCAATGGATATATACATCCTGGGGCTTTGCCATTAAACATGGACCATAGTTCACATTGTAGACCACACTCTCTCCCACACAGTTGTGCATGTTATATGCTGATGTAAAATGGCCTATATCTGTCGTTGTAATGTCACTCAGGATAATTGCCAAGTCCCGAAAAAGCCCCTGTATTACAACTGCTTTTCCCTTCCATGCCCCCAAAGTGTCCAGTGGCCACTGGCTCCACCTCACTGTTGTAATTTCTTCCATTACTTGAATCACAATATGTCTACAATAGAATACCAGTGAGTCCACTCTAGTCTATAGCTCTTCCCCTACTCCTGAGGAGTTTGGGATGCTGATGTCCACTCCACCTCCAAGTGAGAGGGGGCTTATATCCCATGGGTATGATGGTTGGGATTATCCTGTCTGCAGCTGCAGACTCTATCCATTTACTGGCATGGCCATTGTCCATCATCATCTCCTCACCAGGTGATTTGGGTGAGTCCATTGAGCTGTAGAGTAGGAGTTGCAGCTCCACCAAGATTCCAGGCACAGCTGGCACACGGGCAGGCCAAAGGCTCCAGTCTCTGGAAGTACACCTAGAAACTCTAGCACTACATATAGGTTTGAATAGAAGGGACTGATGAATCATGTGCAGGGAAGACTTATCAGGAGCACAGTACATCATTAATTTTTCAACTCAGCCACTCCCCAAAATACCATTCAGTGAATGTCAAATACCATTCACATTCACAAAGGTGTGCTACCCTGAACACCATCCATTACCAGAATTTTCCTATTCACCCAAACAAAAACCCTACACCCATTATGCATTAACTCCCATTTCCCTCTGCCCCCTGCTACTAGTAACCAATAATATGCTGTCTCTATGAATTTCCATAGTCTAACTATTTCATATAAGTGGAATAATACAATATCTGTCCCTTTAGGTCTGACTAATTTTGCTAAATATGATATCTTCAAGGTTCATCCGTGTAGTAGCATGTATCAGGATTTTATTCTTTTATAAGGCTGACTAATATTCCATTTGTGTGTGTGTGTGAATATTATATTTTGTTTATCCATTCATCCCAAATGCCCAAATGCTGATGGGCATTTGGGATGCTATGAACACTGATGTACCAATATCTTATCTTGTAGATTTTTCAGGTCCTTATCTTGTGATTTTTCAGGATTTTCTCTATATAGGTTCAAGTCATCTGTAAATAGAGATAGTTTTATATTGCCTTTCCAATTTGGGTGCTTTTTATTTGTTTTCTTACCTAATTACTCAGCTAGCATTTCCAGTAAAATGTTGAATAGCAATGGTGAGAGATAGCATTGTTGTCTTGTTCCTGATCTTAGGAAGTAAGCTTTTGGATTTCATTATTGAGCTTGATGTTATTATGTGTTTTTCATATATGCCCTTTATCATGTTGAGAAAGTTACCTTCTGTTCCTCGTTTTCTGAATGTTTTTTATCAAGAAGGGTGCTGGATTTTGTCAAATGCTTTTCCTGCATCAGTTGAGGTGATTGTGTTGTGGTTTTTTTCATTCAGTTAATGTGGTGTTTTACATTTGTTGATTTTCTTAGGTTGGATCACCCTTCCATTTCTTGGGAAAAATCCCACTTGATCATGGTATACAATCTGTTGGTGCAAAGTTGAGTTTGGTTTGCTAGTATTTTGTTGAGGATTTTTACTTCCATATTTATGAAGAGTATTGGTTTGTAATTTTTTTGTGATAGCTCTATTTGGCTTTGGTAATAGCATGATGCTGGTCTCATAGAATGAATTAGGAAGTATTCCATACTCTTCAGTTATTTAGAAGAGTTTGAGAAGGAATGCTGTTAATTCTTCTCTGGTAGAATTCACTAGTGAAGCTATATGGTCCTAGACTTGTTGTTGGGAGGTTTTAGGATACTGATTCAGTCATTCTCTTTAGTTGTTACTTGTCTGTTGAGATATTCTATTTCCTCTTTCGTCAGTTTAGTTAGTTTTTGTGTTTCTAGAGATTTGTCCATTTTATCTAGGTTATCTCATTTGTTGGCATACAATTGTTCATGGGTAGTAATGTCTTCTGTTTCATTTCTGATTTTAGTTATTTGCATCCCTTCTCTTTTTCCCTTTGTCATTCTAACTAAAGGTTTGTCAGTTTTTTGTTCCTTTCAAAGAACCAAATTTTCATATCATTGATTTAGTCTGTTGTGTTTCTGTTTTCTAATTCATTTATCTTCACTCTAACCTTTATTATTTCCACTTTTCTCCTCATTTTAGGTTTCATTTACTCTTCTTTTTCTAGTTCCTCCAGGTGTAAGATTAGTTTACTAATGTGAGATCCTGCTTCTTTTTTAATGTAAGCATTTAGAACTATAACTTTCCCTCTCAGCACTGCCTCTGCTGCATCCCATATATTTTGGGTGTGTTGTACTCTCAATTTCATTTACTTCAAGATATTTCCTAATTTCCCTTGTGATTTCTTCTTTGACCATTGATTAGTTAAGAATGTATTGTTAAATTTCCACATATTTTTGAATTTTCCAGTTCTTCCTCTGTCATTGATTTCTAGCTTCATTTCACTGTGGTTGGAGAAGATACTTGTTATGATTTAAATCATTTACAATTTACTGGGACCTGTATTATGGTGTAACATATAGTCTATCCTAGCGAATGATCCACATGCACTTGAGAAGAGTGTGTACTCTGCTGTTGTTGGAGGAAGTGTTCTATATGTGTCTGCTAGTCTAGTTGGTTTGTAGTATTGTTTAAGTTTTCTATTTCATTTCCTATGTTTTGTCTAGATATTCTATCCATTACTTAAAGTGATATATTGAAGTCTTCTACTATTACTATAGAACCATCTATTTCTCCCTTCAAATTTGTCACTGTTTGCTATGTATATTGTGGGGCTCTGTCATTAGGTACAAAAATGTTTAAAATTCTTATATCTTCTTGATGAATAGGCCCTTTTATAAATATACGGAGTTCTTCTTTGTCCCTTTTAAGTTTTGACTTAAATTCTATTTTGTCTGATATTATTATAGCCACCAGTGCTCTCCTTTGATTACTATTTGTGTGGAATATTTTTTTCATCCTTTCACTTTCAACCTACTTGTATATTTGAATTTAAGATGAGTCTCTTGCAAACAATATGGGTATTGTAAACAATATGGATTATGATTTTTTTTACCCATTCTTCCACTCTCTATCTTTTGACTAGACAGTCTAACACATTTACATTTTTTAAGTTTTTTTGTTTGTTTTCTTCTTTCGTTTTTAATTTTTCACATTTACATTTTTAAATAAAATTTTATTGAAGTATTATCATTCATTCATGAACACACATAAACAATAAATGTACAGTAAAATTGTGAACTTACAAAACAAACATGCATATCATCATTCAGGGCTCCCATATATCACCCCACCACCAAAACCTTGCATTGTTGTGAAACATTTGTTGCAAAGTATGAAATAGCATCATCAAAATGTTACTATTAACTATTGCCCATATCTTACATTTGGTGTATTTTCCCCCAACCCACCTGATTATTAACACCTTGTTTTATTATTATACATTTATTATAGTTCATGAGAGAATGCTCACACATTTGTCCTGTTAACTACAAGTCCATCAAAACAATGGATTGTTTTGTACAATCCATTCAATGTGTATACTCAGTGGCTCTCATTTTCATCACAGAGTTGTACTATCATCACCTTAGTCAATTTTAGAATATTTTTATTACTCCTAAAGGAAAAGTCCCATACCCCCCTTATACCCTCCTATAGTTGTCTCTTAGAATTGATAAAACTTTTCTTTGCCATTGCTGCAAAAGTATTAAAATATTACTGTTAACTATCATCCGTAATTTACATTAGTTGTAATTTTCCAGTGTATCACCGTATACTTAACACTTTGTAGAAGAACATTCTTATATTTATACTATTAACCACAATCTTCATCCACCACCCAAATCACTATGTTATATATAACCTAGATTATTCTCTAGTTTCCTTTCAATTGACATTTACGTCCACAGACTACCCCTTTCTGCTACAATCACATTTACAAATTAGCAGTGTTAGTTATATTCACTATAATGTGTTACCATCAACTCTATTCATTTCCACACTTTTACAATAAACTTATTAAAAATTCTACATACATTGAGCATTAACATAATATCCTTAAGTTCCATCCATGTTGTCTTATGCATCCTGATTTCATTTCTTCTTACATTTTAAAATAAATAAAGGCTAATCAATACTTTCTTATGCCATTTTACTTTTTGGTTTTTGTAAGTATTACTTTTTGTCTCTCAATTCTTCCATTACTGCCTATTTTTGTACTTAGTTGATATTTTTGTCACGAACCCTTTAAAATCCCTTCTCACTTCCTTCTGTGCATTCTTACCTATATTTAAGGGCTTAAATTTCACGTCCTAAATCTATAACAGTCTCGTTTGGTTTGTGTTTTAGTTTCTAAAGGCTGCCAAAGCAAAATACCAGAAATGAGTTAGATTGTATAATGGGAAGTTATTAGAGTAAAAACTTACAGCTCGAAGGCTGTGAAAATGTCCAAATTAAAGCATTATCAGAGATCCTGTCTCACCAAAGGTCAGCTGCTGGTGATCCTGGACTCTTGCCACGTGGCAAGGCAAAAAGGCAGCCCATCTCTACCTTCTCCTCCAGGCTTACTTTCTCCCCAAGCTCAGCTGTGAGTGATCAGGTATTCCCTGGGTATAGCCTCTTCAGATTCGGGCTGCTCTGCTGATTCCAGCCTCCAGGCTCTCTCTCAGCCTCTCGGGATTTCTCTTTCTGTAGCTGTAGGCAATCTGGAGTTCTTTCTCATATGGTAGGGTAAAATGGCAGCTCTCTTTCTCTGTGTGTGTCTTCTTTCTATCAGTTTATATAAGACTCCAGTAAAAGGATTAGGACCTACCCTGGCAAGAAGGCAGTAGGATGAAACTTTAAATTGCTGAAAGAAAACAATTGCTAATGGAGAATTTTATATCCCGTGAGACTTTCTTTTAAAATGAGGGATAGCAGAGCAGATGTAACTCAGTGGTTGAGTGCCTGCTTCCTATGTATGAGGTCCTGGGTTCAAATGCCATTAACTCCTAAAAAAAAAAAAA